>CAWVQA010000205.1:303317-345817 GCA_963932145.1 Acanthosepion lycidas | reverse complement strand
AACGAAAAATGAAAGAAAAAAATGAAGAAAGTAAGAAAGAAAGAAAGAACAAAGGAAATAAAGAAAAAAAACGAAAGAAAGAAACGAACAAACGAAAGAAAGAAAGAAAGAAAGAAGGAAAAACGAATGAAAAGAAAAACTAACGAAAGAAAGAAAGAAAGAAAGAACGAAAATCTAAAGAAAAAAAAGAAAGAAGGAAAGGAGGAAAGAAAGAAAGTCGAACAAACGAAAGAAAGATAAAACGAAAGAAAGAAAGAAAGAAAGAACGAAAGAAAGATAGGAAGAAAGAAAGAAAGAAATAGCGAAGAACGAAAGAAAGAAAGAAAGAACGAACAAACTAAAGAAAGAAAGAAAGAAAGAAAGTAGGAAAGGAGGAAAGAAAGAAAGATCGAACAAACGAAAGAAAGAAAGAAAGAAAAAAAGAAAGAACGATAAATCGAAAGAAAGAAAGAAACAAAGAAAAAACAAACGAGGGAAAGAAGGAAAAAGAAAGAAAGAACGAACAAACGAAAGAAAGAAAGACAGAAAAAACGAAAGAAAGAAAGGAAGAAAGAAAGAAAGAAAGAAAGAAAGAACAAAAGAAAGAAAGAAAGAAATAGCGAAGAACGAAAGAAAGAAAGAAAGAAAGAACGAACAAACTAAAGAAAGATAGAAAGAAAGAAAGTAGGAAAGGAGGAAAGAAAGAAAGATCGAACAAACGAAAGAAAGAAAGAAAGAAAAAAAGAAAGAACGATAAATCGAAAGAAAGAAAGAAACAAAGAAAAAACAAACGAGGGAAAGAAGGAAAAAGAAAGAAAGAACGAACAAACGAAAGAAAGACAGAAAAAACGAAAGAAAGAAGGAAAAAACGAAAGAAAGAAAGAAAAAAGGACCAAAGAAAGAAAGAAAGAAATAGCGAAGAACGAAAGAAAGAAAGAAAGAAAGAACGAACAAACTAAAGAAAGAAAGAAAGGAAGAAAGTAGGAAAGGAGGAAAGAAAGAAAGATCGAACAAACGAAAGAAAGAAAGAAAGAAAAAAGAAAGAACGATAAATCGAAAGAAAGAAAGAAACAAAGAAAAAACAAACGAGGGAAAGAAGGAAAAAGAAAGAAAGAACGAACAAACGAAAGAAAGACAGAAAAAACGAAAGAAAGAAGGAAAAAACGAAAGAAAGAAAGAAAGAAAGAACAAAAGAAAGAAAGAAAGAAATAGCGAAGAACGAAAGAAAGAAAGAAAGAAAGAACGAACAAACTAAAGAAAGAAAGAAAGTAGGAAAGGAGGAAAGAAAGAAAGATCGAACAAACGAAAGAAAGAAAGAAAGAAAAAAAGAAAGAACGATAAATCGAAAGAAAGAAAGAAACAAAGAAAAAACAAACGAGGGAAAGAAGGAAAAAGAAAGAAAGAACGAACAAACGAAAGAAAGACAGAAAAAACGAAAGAAAGAAGGAAAAAACGAAAGAAAGAAAGAAATAAAAAACTATATAAGATAGAAAGAAAGAAAGAACAAAACAAAGAAAGAAAGAAAGAAATAGCGAAAAAACGAAAGAAAGAAAGGTAGATAGAAATAACGAACAAACGGAAGAAAGAAAGAAAGAAAGAAGGAAATACGAAAGAAAGAAAGAAAGAAAAACTAACGAAAGAAAGAAAGAAAGAAAAGAACAAACTGAAGAAAGAAAGAAGGAAAGGAGGAAAGATAGAAAGATCGAACAAACGAAAGAAAGAAAGAAAAAACGAAAGAAAGAAAGGAAGAAAGAACGAAAAAACGTAAGAAAGATAGGAAGAAAGAAAGAAAGAAATAAAAAACTAGAGATAGAAAGAAAGAAAGAAAGAAATAGCGAAGAACGAAAGAAAGAAAGAAAGAAAGAAAGAAAGAACGAACAAACGAAAGAAAGAAAGAAATCAAAAACTAGATATAGAAAGAAAGAAAGAAAGAACAAAAGAAAGAAAGAAAGAAAGAAAGAAATAGCGAAGAACGAAAGAAAGAAAGAAAGACAAAACTAAAGAAAGAAAGAACAAACGAAAGAAAGAAAGAAAGAAAGAAAAACGAAAGAAAGGAATGAAGAAAAAACGAACAAACGAATGAATGTAAGAAAGAGCGAACAAACGAAAGAAAGAACGACAAACGAAAGAAAAAAAGAAAGAAAGAAAGAACGAACAAACGAAAGAAAGACAGAAAGAAAGAAGGAAAGAAAGAACGAACAAACGAAATAAAGAAAGGAAGAAAGAAAGAACAAACGAAATAAAGAAAGAAAGACAGAACGTACAAAAGAAAGAAAGAAAGGAAGAAAGAAAGAAAGAAAAAAGAACTAAAGAAAGGAAGAAAGAAAGAAAGAACGAAAGTAAGAAAGAACGTACAAAAGAAAGAAAGAAAAAACGAAAGGACGAAGAAAAGAAAGAAAGAACGAAAGAACAAAGGAAAAAAGAGAGAAAGAAAGAAAGAACGAACAAACTAAAGAAAGAAAGAAAGTAGGAAAGGAGGAAAGAAAGAAAGATCGAACAAACGAAAGAAAGAAAGGAAGAAAGAAGGAAAAAACGAAAGAAAGATAGAACGAAAGAAAGAAAGTAATAAATATCTAAAGATAGAAAGAAAGAAAGAACAAAAGAAAGAAAGAAAGAAAGAAAGAAATAGCGAAAAACGAAAGAAAGAAAGGTAGATAGAAATAACGAACAAACGGAAGAAAGAAAGAAAGAAAGAAAGAAGGAAATACGAAAAAAGAAAGAAAGAAAAACTAACGAAAGAAAGAAAGAAAGAAGGAAAGGAGGAAAGAAAGAAAGATCGAACAAACGAAAGAAAGAAAGAAAAAAAACGAAAGAAAGAAAAGAAGAAAGAACGAAAAAACGAAAGAAAGATAGGAAGAAAGAAAGAAAGAAACAAAAAAATAGAGATAGAAAGAAAGAAAGAAAGAAATAGCGAAGAACGAAAGAAAGAAAGAAAGAAAGAAAGAACGAACAAACGAAAGAAAGAAAGAAATAAAAACCTAGAGACAGAAAGAAAGAAAGAAAGAAAGAACAAAAGAAAGAAAGAAAGAAAGAAAGAAATAGCGAAGAACGAAAGAAAGAAAGAAAAAACTAAAGAAAGAAAGAACAAACGAAAGAAAGAAAGAAAGAAAGAAAAACGAAAGAAAGGAAGGAAGAACGAACAAACGAAAGAATGTAAGAAAGAGCGAACAAACGAAAGAAAGAACGACAAACGAAAGAAAAAAAGAAAGATAGAAAGAACGAACAAACGAAAGAAAGACACAAAGAAAGAAGGAAAGAAAGAACGAACAAACGAAATAAAGAAAGAAAGAACGTACAAACGAAAGAAAGAAAGGAAGAAAGAAAGAACAAACGAAATAAAGAAAGAAAGACAGAACGTACAAAAGAAAGAAAGAAAGGAAGAAAGAAAGAAAGAAAGAACGAAAGTAAGAAAGAACGTACAAAAAAAAGAAAGAAAAAACGAAAGGACGAAGAAAGGAAAGAAAGAACGAAAGAAAGAACGAACAAACTAAAGAAAGAAAGAAAGAAAGTAGGAAAGGAGGAAAGAAAGAAAGATCGAACAAACGAAAGAAAGACAGAAAAAACGAAAGAAAGAAAGGAAGAAAGAAGGAAAAAACGAAAGAAAGATAGAACGAAAGAAAGAAAGTAATAAAAATCTAAAGATAGAAAGAAAGAAAGAACAAAAGAAAGAAAGAAAGGAAGAAAGAAAGAAATAGCGAAAAACGAAAGAAAGAAAGGTAGATAGAAATAACGAACAAACGGAAGAAAGAAAGAAAGAAAGAAGGAAATACGAAAGAAAGAAAGAAAGAAAAACTAACGAAAGAAAGAAAGAAAGAAAGAAAAGAACAAACTGAAGAAAGAAAGAAAGAAGGAAAGGAGGAAAGATAGAAAGATCGAACAAACGAAAGAAAAAACGAAAGAAAGAACGAAAAAACGAAAGAAAGATAGGAAGAAAGAAAGAGAGAAAGAAAGAAGAAAAGAAAGAAAGAAAGAAATAGCGAAGAACGAAAGAAAGAAAGAAAGAACGAACATACTAAAGAAAGAAAGAAAGAAAGTAGGAAAGGAGGAAAGGAAGAAAGATCGAACAAACGAAAGAAAGAAAGAAAGAAAAAACGAAAGAAAGAAAGGAAGAAAGAAGGAAAAAACGAAAGAAAGATAGGAAGAAAGAAAGAAAGAAAGAACAAAAGAAAGAAAGATATAGCGAAAAACGGAAGAAAGAAAGGTAGATAGAAATAACGACCAACGGAAGAAAGAAAGAAAGAAAGAAAGAAAGATAGAAAGAAAGAAAAAGGAAAAAAAATAAAAAATAAAAGGTAGCGGAAAATTTTAACTGTCAAAGAACCGAGAAAACTTGTTTTCTGCGGAATTGGTCGTTTTCAGTTTGAAGGAAACAAGACACACAGACAGACAGTAAACAAAGAAAGAAAAAAAAATGGTGTATCCTTTTAAGTACCCTCACTTCTGGCAGAAATTTTCCATATCTAAGTTTCAAAATTCTTGCAAAAATCAAATAATTGTCGGATTTGAAGGAAACTTTCAGGACTTATTCGCAAATGAAAGAAATTGTTTTCGCAAATGTTTTTTTTTTTTTTTTTAGAAAATCTTGTTTAAAAAGAGATTTTTTTAAATTTAAAAAAAAAATTGTTAAAGAAAGAAAGAACGAAGAAACGAAAGAAAGACGGAAAGAAAGAAAGAAAGACAGAAAGAACGAACAAACGAAAGAAGGAAAGAAATAACGAAAGAAAGAAAGGAACAAAGAAAGAAGGAAAAAACGAAAGAAAGAAAGGAGGAAAGAAAGAAAGAAAGAAAGAACGAACAAACGAAAGAAAAATGGAAAGAAAGAAAGAAAGAACGAACAAACGAAAGAAAGAAAGAAAGAACGAAAAATGAAAGAAAAAAAGGAAGAAAGTAAGAAAGAAAGAAAGAACAAATGAAATAAAGAAGGAAAAACGAAAGAAAGAAAGGAAGAAAGAAAAAACGAACAAACGAAAGAAAGAAAGAAAGAAAGAAGGAAAAACGAAAGAAAGAAAAATTAACGAAAAAAAGAAAGAAAGAACGAACAAACTAAAGAAAGAAAGAAAGAAAGAAAGGAGGAAAGAAAGAAAGATCGAACAAAATAAAGAAAGAAAGAAAAAACGAAAGAACGAAAGGAAGAAAGAAAGAAAAAACGAATGAAAGAGAGGAAGAAAGACAGAAAGAACGAACAAAAGAAAGAAAGAAAGAAAGAAATAACGAAAAATGAAAGAAACAAATGAAAAAAGAAAGAAAGGACAAACGAAAGAAAGAACGAAAAACGAAAGAAAGAAAGGAACAAAGAAAGAACGAACAAACGAAAGAAAGAAAGAAGGAAAGAAAGAAAGAAAGAACGAACGAAAGATGGAAAGAAAGAAAGAAAGAAAGAAAGAAAGAAAGAAAGAAAGAAAGTAAGTACGTCCACTTCTGGCAGAAATTTTGCATATGTAAATCTCAAAATTCTTGCAAAAATCAAATAATTGTCGGATTTGAAGGAAACTTCCAGGACTTATTCGTAAATGAATGAAATTATTTTGGCAAAATTTTTTTTTTTTTTTTTTAGAAAATCTTGTTTGAAATGAGATTTTTAAAAATTTAAAAAAAACAAAACAAAAAAAATAAAAAAAGGTTTCCAACCCACCAACCCCTCAACCCTGACATATTTTTTCATTGAAATTTCGGGGAAATTCAAATCTTCTTCAAGCGCGAGATTTTGTTTTTATCATGTGTATAAACAGGGATTTTCTTTGTAGAACAAACGAAACAAAGAAAGAAAAAAAGAAAGAAAGAACAAAAGAAAGAAAGAGAGAACAAAAAAAAGAAAGAAAGAAAGAACAAATTAAAAACGAAAGAAAGAAAGGAAGAAAGAAAGAAAATTGGGACGTCAGGTGGCAGCTAGAAAGAAAGAACAAACTAAAGAAAGAAAGAAAGAAAGAACGAATAAAGGAAAGAAAGAAGGAAAGAAAGAACGAACAAACGAAAGAAAGAAAGAAAGAAAGAAAGAAAGAACAAACTAAAGAAAGAAAGAAAGAAAGAACGAACAAACTAAAGAAAGAAAGAAAGAAAAAAAGAAAGAACGAAAAAACGAAAGAAAGAAAGAAACAAAGAAAAACAAACGAGAGAAAGAAGGAAAAAGAAAGAAAGAACGCACAAACGAAAGAAAGAAAGAAATAACGAAAAATGAAAGAAACAGAGGAAGAAAGATAGGAAGAAAGAAAGAAAGAACAAACGAAAGAAAGAAGGAAAAAAGAAAGAAAGAAAGAACGAACAAAGAAAATAAAGAAGGAAAGAAGAAAGAAAGAATAAACGAAAGAAAGAACGAAAAAGAAAAAAAAGAAGAAAGAAAGAACGAACAAATGAGAGAAAGAAAGCGAGAACGGATAAAGGAAAGAAAGAACGAAAGAAAGAACGAACAAACGACAGAAAGAAAGAACGAACAAACGAAAGAAAGAAAAAACAAACGAGAGAAAGAAGGAAAAAAGGAAAGAAAGAACGAAAAAAATGAAAAAGAAAGAAAGAAGGAAAGAATGAAAGAAAGACAAAGGAAAAGTCGAAGAAACGAAAGAAAGAAAGGTAGAAAGAAATAATGATGAAACGAAAGAAAGAAAGAAAGAACGAACAAACGAAAGAAAGAAAGAAAAACGAAAGAAAGAAAGGAAGAAAGAACGAACAAACTAAAGAATGAAGGAAAGAAAAACAGAAAGAAATAACAAACGAAAGAGAGAAAGAAAGAAAGAAAGAAAGAAAGAACAAACGAAAGAAAGAAGGAAAGAAAGAAAAAAAGAAAGAACGAACAAACGAAAGAAAGAAATACGAAAGAAAGGAAGAAAGAAAGAAAGAACGAACAAACGAATGTAGGAAGGAAAAAACAAAGAAAGAACGAGCAAACAAAAGAAAGAAGGAAAGAAAGAAAGAAAGAAAGAAAGTAAGGAAGAAAGAAAGAATAAACGAAAGAAAGAACAAAAAAGAAGGAAGAAAGAAAGAACGAACAAACTAAAGAAAGAAAGAAAGAAAGAAAGAACGAAAGAACGAACAAACTAAAGAAAGAAAGAAAGAAAGAACGAAAGAACGAACAAAAAAAGAAAGAAAGAACAACAAAGGAAAAACTAAAGAAAGAAAGAAGGAAGAAACGAAAGAAAGAAGGAAAGAAAGAAAAAAGAAAGAACGAAAAAAGGAACAAACGAAAGAGAGAAAGAAGAACGAAAGAAAGAAAGGAAGAAAGAAAGAACAAAACGAAAGAAAGAACGAAAAACGAAAGAAAGAAAGGAAGAAAGATCGAAAAGACTAAAAAAAGAACGAACGAACAAACGAAAGAAAGAAAGAAAGAAAGTAAGAACGAAAGAAAGAAAGGTAGAAATAAAGAAAGAACAAACAAAAGTAGGAAGGAAAAAAAGAAAGAAAGAACGAGCAAACAAAAGAAAGAAGGAAAGAAAGAAAGAAAGAAAGAAAGGAAGAAAGAAAGAATAAAGGAAAGAAAGAACAAAAAAGAAGGAAGAAAGAAAGAACGAACAAACTAAAGAAAGAAAGAAAGAAAGAACGAAAGAAGGAACAAAAAAAGAAAGAAAGAAAGAAAGAACAAAGGAAAAACTAAAGAAAGAAAAAAGAAAGAACGAACAAACGAAAGAAAGAAGGAAAGTAAGAAAAAAGAAAGAACGAAAGAATGAACAAAGGAAAGAGAGAAAGAAGAACGAAAGAAAGAAAAGAAGAAAGAAAGAACAAAACGAAAGAAAGAACGAAAAACGAAAGAAAGAAAGGAAGAAAGAACGAAAAAACTAAAAAAAGAAAGAACGAAAAAACTAAAAAAAGAAAGAACGAACAAACGAAAGAAAGAAAGAAAGAAAGAAAGAAAGAAAGAACGAACAAACGAAAGAAAGAAAGGAAGAAAGAAAAAACGAACAACCTAAAGAAAGCACGAAAGAAAGAAAGAACGAAAAAGTGAAAGATAGAAAGAAAGAAAGACGGGAAAACAAAAGAAAGAAAGGTAGAAAGAAATAACGAACAAAAGAAAGAAAGAAAAAAAGACAGAACGAAAAAAATAAGAAAGAAAGAAAGAAAGAACGAACAAACGAAAGAAAGAAAGAAAGAACGAAAAAAATAAGAAAGATAGAAAGAAAAACGATAGAAAGAAAGAAAGAACGAAAAAAGTAAAGATATAAAAAAAGAAAGAAAGAACAAACGACAGAGAGAAAGAAAGAAAGAAAGAAAGAACAAAGGAAAAAAGGAAAAAAGAAAAGAAGAAAGAAAGAAAGTTGCGACGTGAGGTGACAGCTGGGAAAAGTTTGTAAGAAGGCAAATACGAAAAGGAAAAAAGAAAAAAAAAAGAAAAAAAAAGATGGCGACTTCCGAACGATTACAAGAGAAAATGGCCGACGGTTTCGAACAGAAACCCTGTCTCCCTCCGCCACTCCATTTTAACGATGTCTGTGACTGGATGGAATCCATTAAGAGAGAGAGAGAGAGAGAGAGAGAGAGAGAGGGGGGAGCGCGAGAGGGAGAGAGAGAAAGAATTGTGAGGTCTGCTTAAAGGGTTTTTTTTGGCGTCGACAGAGTTTGGAGAGGAGAGAGAAAGAAAGAAAGAAAGTCAGAAAGAACGAACAAAGGAAAGAAAGAAAGAAAGAAAGAACGAAAAATGAAACAAAGAAAGAAGCAAAGAAAGAAAGAACGAAAAACGAAAGAAAGAAAGGAAGAACGAACAAACTAAAGAAAGAAAGAAAGAAGGAAAGAAAAAAAGAAAGATCGAAAAAACGAACAAACGAAAGAAAAAAACAAAAGAGAGAAAGGAAGAAAGAACGAAAAAACGAAATGAAGAAAGAAAGAAAGAAAGAAAGGAAGAAAGAAAAAAGAACCAACGAAAAAAGAAAGAAAGAACAAACAAACTAAAGAAAGAAAGAAAGAAAGAACAAACTAAAGAAAGAAAGAAAAACGAAAGAAAGAAAAGAAGAAAGAACGAACAAACTAAAGAAATAAAGAAAGAAAGAAAGAAAGGAAAAAGAAAGAACAAACGAGAGAAAGAAGGAAAGAAAGAAAGAACGAAAAAACGAAAGAAAAACGAAAAACGAAAAAAAGAAAGAAAGAAATAACGAACAAACTAAAGAGAGAAAGAAAGAAAGAACAAACGAGAGAAAGAAGGAAAGAAAGAAAGAAAGAACGAACAAACGAAAGAAAGAAAGAAAGAAAGAACGAAAAATGAAAGAAACAGAGGAAGAAAGATAGGAAGAAAGAAAGAAAGAAAGAACGAACGAAAGAAAGAACGAAAACGAAAGAAAGGAAGAAAGAAAGAAAGAACAAACAAACGAAAGATGGAAGGAAAAAAAGAAAGAAAGAACGAACAAACAAAAGAAAGAAGGAAAGTAAGAAAGAAAGAAAGAAAGGAAGAAAGAATAAACAAAAGAAAGAACGAAAAAGAAAAAAAAGAAAGAACGAAAGAACGAACAAAGAAAAGGAAGAAATAAAGAACAAAGGAAAAATTAAAGAAAGAAAGAAAGAAAGAATGAACAAACGAAAGAACGAAGGAAAGAAAGAAAGAAAGAACGAAAGAATGAACAAACGAAAGAAAGAAAGAAGAACGAAAGAAAGAAAAGAAGAAAGAAAGAACAAAACGAAAGAAAGAACGAAAAACGAAAGAAAGAAAGGAAGAAAGAACGAAAAAACTAAAAAAAGAAAGAACGAAAAAACTAAAAAAAGAAAGAACGAACAAACGAAAGAAATAAAGGAAGAAAGAAAGACCGAACAAACGAAAGAAAGAAAGAACGAAAAAACGAACAACCTAAAGAAAGCACGAAAGAAAGAAAGAACGAAAAAGTGAAAGATAGAAAGAAAGAAAGACGGGAAAACAAAAGAAAGAAAGGTAGAAAGGAATAACGAACAAAAGAAAGAAAGAAAAAAAGACAGAACGAAAAAAATAAGAAAGAAAGAAAGAAAGAACGAACAAACGAAAGAAAGAAAGAAAGAAAGAACGAAAAAAATAAGAAAGAAAGAAAGAACGAACAAACGAGAGAAAGAAAGAAAGAACGAAAAAAGTAAAGATATAAAAAAAGAAAGAAAGAACAAACGACAGATAGAAAGAAAGAAAGAAAGAAAGAACAAAGGAAAAACGGAAAAAAGAAAGAAAGAAAGAAAGTTGCTACGTGAGGTGACAGCTGGGAAAAGTTTGTAAGAAGGCAAATACGAAAAGGAAAAAAGAAAAAAAAAAAGAAAAAAAAAGATGGCGACTTCCGAACGATTACAAGAGAAAATGGCCGACGGTTTCGAACAGAAACCATGTCTCCCTCCGCCACTCCATTTTAACGATGTCTGTGACTGGATGGAATCCATTAAGAGAGAGAGAGAGAGAGAGTGAGAGAGATAGAGAGAGAGAGAGAGAGAGTGGGAGAGAGAGAGGGGGGAGTGCGAGAGGGAGAGAGAGAAAGAATTGTGAGGTCTGCTTAAAGGGTTTTTTTTGGCGTCGACAGAGTTTGGAGAGGAGAGAGAAAGAAAGAAAGAAAGTCAGAAAGAAGGAACAAAGGAAAGAAAGAAAGAAAGAAAGAACGAAAAAGGAAACAAAGAAAGAAGCAAAGAAAGAAAGAAAGAAAGAACGAAAAAACGAACAAACGAAAGAAAAAAACAAGAGAAAGGAAGAAAGAACGAAAAAACGAAATGAAGAAAGAAAGAAAGAAAGAAAGGAAGAAAGAAAAAAGAACTAACGAAAAAAGAAAGAAAAAACAAACTAAAGAAAGAAAGAAAGAACGAAAGAACAAACGAAAGAAAGAACGAAAAACGAAAGAAAGAAAGGAAGAAAGAACGAACAAACTAAAGAAATAAAGAAAGAAAGAAAGAAAGAAAGAAAAAAGAAAGAACAAACGAGAGAAAGAAGGAAAGAAAGAAAGAACGAAAAAACGAAAGAAAAACGAAAAACGAAAAAAAGAAAGAAAGAAATAACGAACAAACTAAAGAGAGAAAGAAAGAAAGAACAAACGATAGAAAGAAGGAAAGAAAGAAAGAACGAACAAACGAAAGAAAGAAAGAAAGAAAGAAAGAACGAAAAATGAAAGAAACAGAGGAAAAAAAGATAGGAAGAAAGAAAGAAAGAAAGAACGAACGAAAGAAAGAACGAAAACGAAAGAAAGGAAGAAAGAAAGAAAGAACAAACAAACGAAAGATGGAAGGAAAAAAAGAAAGAAAGAACGAACAAACAAAAGAAAGAAGGAAAGTAAGAAAGAAAGAAAGAAAGGAAGAAAGAATAAACGAAAGAAAGAACGAAAAAGAAAAAAAAGAAAGAACGAAAGAACGAACAAAGAAAAGGAAGAAATAAAGAACAAAGAAAAAATTAAAGAAAGAAAGAAAGAAAGAATGAACAAACGAAAGAACGAAGGAAGGAAAGAAAGAAAGAAAGAAAGAACGAAAGAATGAACAAACGAAAGAAAGAAAGAAGAACGAAAGAAAGAAAAGAAGAAAGAAAGAACAAAACGAAAGAAAGAACGAAAAACGAAAGAAAGAAAGGAAGAAAGAACGAAAAAACTAAAAAAAGAAAGAACGAACAAACGAAAGAAAGAAAGAACGAACAAACGAAAGAAAGAAAGAAAGAAAGAAAGAACGAACAAACGAAAGAAAGAAAGAAAGAAAGAAAAAACGAACAACCTAAAGAATGAACGAAAGAAAGAAAGATCGAAAAATTGAAAGATAGAAAGAAAGAAAGACGGGAAAACAAAAGAAAGAAAGGTAGAAAGGAATAACGAACAAAAGAAAGAAAGAAAAAAAGAAAGAACGAAAAAAATAAGAAAGAAAGAAAGAAAGAACGAACGAACAAACGAAAGAAAGAAAGAAAGAACGAAAAAATAAGAAAGAAAGAAAGAACGAACAAACGATAGAAAGAAAGAAAGAAAGAACGAAAAAAGTAAAGATATAAAAAAAGAAAGAAAGAACAAACGACAGATAGAAAGAAAGAAAGAAAGAAAGAACAAAGGAAAAACGGAAAAAAGAAAAGAAGAAAGAAAGAAAGTTGCTACGTGAGGTGACAGCTGGGAAAAGTTTGTAAGAAGGCAAATACGAAAAGGAAAAAAGAAAAAAAAAAGAAAAAAAAGATGGCGACTTCCGAACGATTACAAGAGAAAATGGCCGACGGTTTCGAACAGAAACCCTGTCTCCCTCCGCCATTCCATTTTAACGATGTCTGTGACTGGATGGAATCCATTAAGAGAGAGAGAGAGAGAGAGTTAGAGAGAGATAGAGAGAGAGAGAGAGAGAGAGAGAGAGAGAGTGGGAGAGAGAGAGAGGGGGGAGTGCGAGAGGGAGAGAGAGAAAGAATTGTGAGGTCTGCTTAAAGGGTTTTTTTGGCGTCGACAGAGTTTGGAGAGGAGAGAGAAAGAAAGAAAGAAAGTCAGAAAGAACGAACAAAGGAAAGAAAGAACGAAAAATGAAACAAAGAAAGAAGCAAAGAAAGAAAGAACGAAAAACGAAAGAAAGAAAGGAAGAACGAACAAACTAAAGAAAGAAAGAAAGAAAGAAGGAAAGAAATAAAGAAAGATCGAAAAACGAAAAGAAGAAAGAAAAAACAAAAGAGAGAAAGGAAGAAAGAACGAAAAAACGAAATGAAGAAAGAAAGAAAGAAAGGAAGAAAGAAAAAAGAACCAACGAAAAAAGAAAGAAAGAACAAACAAACTAAAGAAATAAAGAAAGAAAGAAAGAAAGAAAGAAAAAAGAAAGAACAAACGAGAGAAAGAAGGAAAGAAAGAAAGAACAAAACACGAAAGAAAAACGAAAAACGAAAAAAAGAAAGAAAGAAATAACGAACAAACTAAAGAGAGAAAGAAAGAAAGAACAAACGCGAGAAAGAAGGAAAGAAAGAAAGAACGAACAAACGAAAGAAAGAAAGAAAGAAAGAAAGAACGAAAAATGAAAGAAACAGAGGAAGAAAGATAGGAAGAAAGAAAGACAGAAAGAACGAACGAAAGAAAGAACGAAAACGAAAGAAAGGAAGAAAGAAAGAAAGAACAAACAAACGAAAGATGGAAGGAAAAAAAGAAAGAACGAACAAACAAAAGAAAGAAGGAAAGAAAGAAAGAAAGAAAGAAAGAAAGGAAGAAAGAATAAACGAAAGAAAGAACGAAAAAGAAAAAAAAGAAAGAACGAAAGAACGAAGAAAGAAAAGGAAGAAATAAAGAACAAAGAAAAATTAAAGAAAGAAAGAAAGAAAGAATGAACAAACGAAAGAACGAAGGAAAGAAAGAAAGAAAGAAAGAAAGAATGAACAATCGAAAGAAAGAAAGAAGAACGAAAGAAAGAAAAGAAGAAAGAAAGAACAAAACGAAAGAAAGAACGAAAAACGAAAGAAAGAAAGGAAGAAAGAACGAAAAAACTAAAAAAAAGAAAGAACGAAAATACTGAAAAAAGAAAGAACGAACAAACGAAAGAAAGAAAGAAAGAAAGAAAGAACGAAAGAAAGAAAGAAAGAAAGGAAGAACGAAAAAACGAACAACCTAAAGAATGAACGAAAGAAAGAAAGAACGAAAAATTGAAAGATAGAAAGAAAGAAAGACGGGAAAACAAAAGAAAGAAAGGTAGAAAGGAATAACGAACAAAAGAAAGAAAGAAAAAAAGAAAGAACGAATAAAATAAGAAAGAAAGAAAGAAAGAACAATCGAAAGAAAGAAAGAAAGAACGAAAAAAATAAGAAAGATAGAAAGAACGAACAAACGAAAGAAAGAAAGAAAGAAAGAAAGAACGAAAAAAGTAAAGATATAAAAAAAGAAAGAAAGAACAAACGACAGATAGAAAGAAAGAAAGAAAGAACAAAGGAAAAAAGGAAAAAAGAAAGAAAGAAAGTTGCTACGTGAGGTGACAGCTGGGAAAAGTTTGTAAGAAGGCAAATACGAAAAGGAAAAAAGAAAAAAAAAAGAAAAAAAAAGATGGCGACTTCCGAACGATTACAAGAGAAAATGGCCGACGGTTTCGAACAGAAACCCTGTCTCCCTCCGCCATTCCATTTTAACGATGTCTGTGACTGGATGGAATCCATTAAGAGAGAGAGAGAGAGAGAGAGAGAGAGAGAGAGAGTGGGAGAGAGAGAGAGGGGGGAGTGCGAGAGGGAGAGAGAGAAAGAATTGTGAGGTCTGCTTAAAGGGTTTTTTTTTGGCGTCGACAGAGTTTGGAGAGGAGAGAGAAAGAAAGAAAGAAAGTCAGAAAGAACGAACAAAGGAAAGAAAGAAAGAAAGAAAGAAAGAACGAAAAATGAAACAAAGAAAGAAGCAAAGAAAGAAAGAACGAAAAACGAAAGAAAGAAAGAAAGAAGGAAAGAAATAAAGAAAGACCAAAAAATACGAAGAGAAGAAAGAAAAAACAAAAGAGAGAAAGGAAGAAAGAACGAAAAAACGAAATGAAGAAAGAAAGAAAGAAAGAAAGAAAGGAAGAAAGAAAAAAGAACCAACGAAAAAAGAAAGAAAGAACAAACAAACTAAAGAAAGAAAGAAAGAAAGAAAGAAAGAACAAACTAAAGAAAGAAAGAAAAACGAAAGAAAGAAAAGAAGAAAGAACGAACAAACTAAAGAAATAAAGAAAGAAAGAAAGAAAGAAAGAAAAAAGAAAGAAGAAAAGAGAGAAAGAAGGAAAGAAAGAAAGAACGAAAAAACGAAAGAAAAACGAAAAACGAAAAAAAGAAAGAAAGAAATAACGAACAAACTAAAGAGAGAAAGAAAGAAAGAACAAACGAGAGAAAGAAGGAAAGAAAGAAAGAACGAACAAACGAAAGAAAGAAAGAAAGAAAGAAAGAAAGAACGAAAAATGAAAGAAACACAGGAAGAAAGATAGGAAGAAAGAAAGAAAGAAAGAACGAACGAAAGAAAGAACGAAAACGAAAGAAAAGAAGAAAGAAAGAAAGAACAAACAAACGAAAGATGGAAGGAAAAAAAGAAAGAAAGAACGAACAAACAAAAGAAAGAAGGAAAGAAAGAAAGAAAGAAATAAAAGGAAGAAAGAATAAACGAAAGAAAGAACGAAAAAGAAAAAAAAGAAAGAACGAAGAAAGAGAAGGAAGAAATAAAGAACAAAGAAAAAATTAAAGAAAGAAAGAAAGAAAGAATGAACAAACGATAGAACGAAGGAAAGAAAGAAAGAAAGAAAGAATGAACAAACGAAAGAAAGAAAGAAGAACGAAAGAAAGAAAAGAAGAAAGAAAGAACAAAACGAAAGAAAGAACGAAAAACGAAAGAAAGAAAGGAAGAAAGAACGAAAAAACTAAAAAAAGAAAGAACGAAAAAACTAAAAAAAGAAAGAACGAACAAACGAAAGAAAGAAAGAAAGAAAGAAAGAAAGAACAAACGAAAGAAAGAAAGGAAGAAAGAAAGAACGAAAAAGTGAAAGATAGAAAGAAAGAAAGACGGGAAAACAAAAGAAAGAAAGGTAGAAAGAAATAACGAACAAAAGAAAGAAAGAAAAAAAGACAGAACGAAAAAAATAAGAAAGAAAGAAAGAAAGAACGAACAAACGAAAGAAAGAAAGAAAGAACGAAAACTATAAGAAAGAAAGAAAGAACGAACAAACGAAAGAAAGAAAGAAAGAACGAAAAAAGTAAAGATATAAAAAAAGAAAGAAAGAACAAACGACAGATAGAAAGAAAGAAAGAAAGAACAAAGGAAAAAAGGAAAAAAGAAAAGAAGAAAGAAAGAAAGTTGCTACGTGAGGTGACAGCTGGGAAAAGTTTGTAAGAAGGCAAATACGAAAAGGAAAAAAGAAAAAAAAAAGAAAAAAAAAGATGGCGACATCCGAACGATTACAAGAGAAAATGGCCGACGGTTTCGAACAGAAACCCTGTCTCCCTCCGCCACTCCATTTTAACGATGTCTGTGACTGGATGGAATCCATTAAGAGAGAGAGAGAGAGAGAGAGAGAGAGAGAGAGAGAGTGGGAGAGAGAGAGAGGGGGGAGTGCGAGAGGGAGAGAGAGAAAGAATTGTGAGGTCTGCTTAAAGGGTTTTTTTTTGGCGTCGACAGAGTTTGGAGAGGAGAGAGAAAGAAAGAAAGAAAGTCAGAAAGAACGAACAAAGGAAAGAAAGAAAGAAAGAAAGAACGAAAAATGAAACAAAGAAAGAAGCAAAGAAAGAAAGAACGAAAAACGAAAGAAAGAAAGGAAGAACGAAGAAATTAAGAAAGAAAGAAGGAAAGAAATAGAAGAGATCGAAAAAACGAATAAACGAAAGAAAAAAACAAAAGAGAGAAAGGAAGAAAGAACGAAAAAAAGAAATGAAGAAAGAAAGAAAGAAAGAAAGGAAGAAAGAAAAAAGAACCAACGAAAAAAGAAAGAAAGAACAAACAAACTAAAGAAAGAAAGAAAGAACTAAAGAACAAACGAAAGAAAGAACGAAAAACGAAAGAAAGAAAGTCAGAAAGAACGAACAAAGGAAAGAAAGAAAGAAAGAAAGAAAGAAAGAACGAAAAATGAAACAAAGAAAGAACGAAAAACGAAAGAAAGAAAGAAAGAAAGAACAAACTAAAGAAAGAAAGAAAGAACAAACGAAAGAAAGAAAGAAAGATGGAAAGAAAGATCGAAAAACGAAAGAAAGAAAGAAAGAAAAAACGAAAGAAAGAAAGGAAGAAAGAACGAAAAAACGAAAGAAAGAAAGTAAGAACGAAAAAACGAAAGAAAGAAAGAAAGATAAACGAAAGAAAGAAAGGTAGAAAGAAATAACGAACAAACGAAAGAAAGAAGGAAAGAAAGAACGAAAGAAAGAAAGGAAGAAAGAAAGAACAAACGACAGAAAGAAAGAACGAAAGAAAGAAAAACGAAAGATAGGAAGAGACAAAGAAAGAATGAACAAACGAAAGAAAGAAAGGAAGAAAGAAAGAAAGATCGAACAAACGAAAGAAAGAAATAAAGAACGTACAAACTAAAGAAAGAAAGAAAGAAAGAACAAAAAAACGAAAGAAAGAAAGAAAGAACGAACAAACTGAACAAAAAAAGAAAAAAAACGAACAAACGAAAGAAAGAACGAACGAAAGAAAGAAAGAACGAAAGAAAGAAAGAATGGAAACACAAAGGAAAATCGAAAGAAAGAAAGGAAGAAAGAAAGAACAAACGAAAGAAAGAAAGAAAGAAAAACGAAAGAAAGGAAGCGACAAAGAAAGAACGAACAAACGAAAGAAAGAAGGAAAGAAATGAAGAAAGAAAGAAAGAACGAACAAACGAAAGAAAGAAAGAAAGAACGTACAAACTAAAGAAAGAAAGAAAGAAAGAAAGAACAAAACAACGAAAGAAAGAAAGAAAGAACGAACAAACTGAACAAAAAAAGAAAAAAAAACGAACAAACGAAAGAAAGAAAGAACGAAAGAAAGAAAGAACGAAAGAAAGAAAGAATGGAAACACAAAGGAAAAACGAAATAAAGAAAGGAAGAAAGAAAGAACAAACGAAAGAAAGAAAGAAAGAAAAACGAAAAAAAGGAAGAGACAAAGAAAGAACGAACAAACGAAAGAAAGAAAGGAAGAAAGAAAGAAAGATCGAACAAACGAAAGAAAGAAATAAAGAACGTACAAACTAAAGAAAGAAAGAAAGAAAGAACAAAAAAACGAAAGAAAGAAAGAACGAACAAACTAAACAAAAAAAGAAAAAAAAACGAACAAACGAAAGAAAGAACGAACGAAAGAAAGAAAGAACGAAAGAAAGAAAGAATGGAAACACAAAGGAAAATCGAAAGAAAGAAAGGAAGAAAGAAAGAACAAACGAAAGAAAGAAAGAAAGAAAAACGAAAAAAAGGAAGAGACAAAGAAAGAAAGAACAAATGAAAGAAAGAAGGAAAGAAATGAAGAAAGAAAGAAAGAACGAACAAACGAAAGAAAGAAAGAAAGAAAGAAAGAACAAACTAAAGAAAAAAAGAAAGAAAAACGAAAGAAAGGAAGAGACAGAGAAACAACGAACAAACGAAAGAAAGAAGGAAAGAAATGAAGAAAGAAAGAAAGAACGAACAAACGAAAGAAAGAAAGAAAGAAAGAACGAACAAACGAAAGAAAGAACGAACGAACGAAAGAAAGAAAGAACGAACGAAAGAAAGAAAGAAAGGAAACACAAAGTAAACGAAAGAAAGAAAGGAAGAAAGAAATAACAAACGAAAGATAGAAAGAAAGTAAAAACGAAAATCGAAAGAAAGAAAGTAAGAACGAACAAATGAAAGAAAGAAAGAAAGGAAGAACGAACAAAGGAAAGAAAGAAAGATACAAACAAACAACAAAGGTAAAAAGAAAGAAAAAAAAGGAAAATAAAAGAAATTACGACGTTAGCTAGAAAAAGGAAAAAACAAAAAATACAAAAAAAAAAAAAAAAATGGCGGCTTCCGAAAGAGAGTCAGAGAAAATGGCCGACGTTTTCGAACAGGAAAACACGTGATACCTCCCCCTACATTTTACCGATGCTTGTGATTGAATGGAATCAGTTAAGAGATAGAGGGAGAGAGGAAGAGAGAGAGAGGGAAAGTGTGAGAAAGAATTGTGAGATTTGTTTAAAGGGTTTTTGGCGTCGACAGTGTTCGGAGGGGAGAAAGAAAGAAAGAAAGAAAGAAAGAAAGAAAGAAAGAAAGAAAGAACAAACGAAATGATGAAAGAAAGAAAGAAAGAAAGAACGAAAAACGAAAGAAAGAAAGAATGAAAGAACGAACGAACAAACGAAAGAAAGGAAGAAAGAAAGAAAGAACGAAAAAACTAATGAAAGAAAGAAAGAACGAAAAAAAGAAGGAACAAAAGAAACAAATAAAGAAAGAAAGAACGAAAAAAGAAAGAAAGAAAGAAAGAACAAACGCTAAAAAGAAGGAAAGAAAGAAAGAACAAACGAAATGAAGAAAGAAAGAAAGAAAGGAAGAAGGAAAAACGAAAGAAAGAAAGGAAGAAAGAAAGAATGAAAGAACGAACGAACAAACGAAAGAAAGGAAGAAAGAAAGAAAGAAATGAAGAACGAAAAAGCTAATGAAAGAAAGAAAGAACGAAAAAAAGAAGGAACAAAAGAAACAAATAAAGAAAGAAAGAACGAAAAAAGAAAGAAAGCAAGGTAGAAAGAAATAACGAACAAACGAAAGAAAGAAAGTGAGAAAGAAAGGAAGAAGGAAAGAAAGAAAGGAAGAAAGAAAGAAAGAACGAACAAACGAAAGAAAAAAGAACAAAAGAAAAAATGAAAAAACGAAGAAAAGAATCAAAGAAAGAAGGAAAGAAAAAACGAAAGAAAGAATGAAAGGACGAAAAAAATAAAGAAAGAAAGAAAGAAAGAAAGAACGAACAAACGAAGGAAAGGAAAATTGTACAAACGAAAGAAAGAAAGAAAGAAAGAACAAACGAAAGAAAGAAAGAAAGAAAGAATGAAGGAAAGAAGGAAAGAAAGAAAGAAAGATGGAACAAACGAAAGAAAGAAAGAAAGTGAGAAAGAAAGGAAGAATGAAAGAAAGAAAGGAAGAAAGAAAGAAAGAACGAACAAACGAAAGAAAGAAAGAATGAAAGAAAAAAATGAAAAACGAACGAAAGAATCAAAGAAGGAAAGAACAAACGAAAGAAAGAAAGGAAGGACGAAAAAATAAAGAAAGAAAGAAAGAAAGAACGAACAAACGAAGGAAAGGAAAATTGTACAAACGAAAGAAAGGAAGGAAGGAAGAAAGAAAGAAAGAAAGAAAGAACAAACGAAAGAAAGAAAGAAAAAACGAAGGAAAGAAAGAAAGAAGGAAAGAAAGAACGAACAAACGAAAGAAAGAAAGAAAGAAAGAAAGAAAGAAAGAAAAAAGGAAAAAGGAAAGAAAGAAAGGAAGGAAGAAAACGAAATTGCGATGTGAGGTGGAAGCTGAAAATATTTTTTTAAGAACGCAAACACGAAAAGGAAAAAAGAAAGAAAGAAAGAAAAAAGATGGCGACTTCCGGAAGAGTGCAAGAGAAAATGGCCGACGGTTTCGAACAGAAACCCCGTCGTCCCCCACTCCATTTTAACGATGTCTGTGATTGGATGGAATACGTTAAGAGAGAGAGGGAGAGGGAGAGAGAGGGAGAGGGAGAGAAAGAAAGAATTGAGAGAACTGCTTAAAGGGTTTTTAGCGTCGACGGAGTTCAGAGAGGAGAAAGAAAGAAAGAAAGAAGGAAAGAACAAACGAAATGAAGAAGAAAGAAAGAACGAAGAACGAAAGAAAGAAAGGAAGAACGAAAGAAAGAACGAAAGAAAGAAAGAAATAACGAACAAACTAAAGAAAGAAAGAAAGAAAGAAATAACGAACAAAAGAAAGAAAGAAAGAAAGAAGGAAAGAATGAAGGAAAGAAGGAAAGAAAGAAAGAAAGATCGAACAAACGAAAGAAAGAAAGACAAAACGAAAGAAAGAAAGGAAGAAAGAAAGAATTGAGAGAACTGCTTAAAGGGTTTTTGGCGTCGACGGAGTTCGTTGAGGAGAGAGAAAGAAAGAAAGAAAGAAGGAAAGAACAAACGAAATGAAGAAGAAAGAAAGAACGAAGAACGAAAGAAAGAAAGGAAGAACGAAAGAAAGAACGAAAGAAAGAAAGAACGAACAAACGAAAGAAAGAAAGAAAGAAAGAAAGAAAGGAGGAAAGAAGGAAAGAAAGAAAGAAAGAAAGATAGAACAAACGAAAGAAAGAACGAAAAACAAAACAAAGGAAGAGAGACAGTATCAACGAACAAACGAAAGAAAGAAAGAAAGAACGAAAAAACGTAAGAAAGGAAGAAATAAAGAAAAAACGAACAAACGAAAGAAAGAAAGAACGAGATAAAGAAAGAAAAAAAGAAAGAAAGAAAGAATGTACAAACGAACGAAAGAAAGAAGAACAAACTACAGAACAAAAGAACGAAAGAAAAAACGAAAGAACGAACGAAAAAAAGAACGAAAGGACGAAAGAAAGAACGCAAGAAAGAAAGAACGAAAAGATAAAAGAAAGTAAGAAAGAACGAACAAACGAAAGAAAGACAGAAAGAAGGAAAGAAAGAAAGAACGAACAAACGAAAGAAAGAAAGAAAGAAAGAACGAACAAACGAATAAAAGAAGGAAAGAAAGAAAGAACGAACAAACGAAACGAAGAAAGAAAGAAAGAAAGAACAAACGAAAGAAAGTAAGGAAGAAAGAAAGAAAGAACAAAGGAAAGAAAGAAAGAACGAATGAAAAACGAAAGAAAGAAAGAAAGAAAGAATGAACAAACAAAATAAAGAAAGAAAGAACGAATAAAATAAAGAAAGAAAGAATGAACGAGAAACGAAACAAAGAAAGAACGAAGAAACAAAAAGAAAGAAAGAACGAACAAACTAAACAAAGAAAGAAAGAACGAACAAACTAAAGAAAGAAATATCGTGCAAACGAAAGAAAAGAAAGATAGAAGGAAAGATAGAAAGAAAGAAAGTGAGAAAGGAAGGAAGAATGAAAGAAAGAAAGGAAGAAAGAAAGAACGAACAAACGAAAGAAAGAAAGAACGAAAGAAAAAATGAAAAAAACGAACCAAAAGAAAGAAGGAAAGAAAAACGAGAGAAAGAATGAAAGAACGAAAAAATTATCAAGAAAGAAAGAATTAACGAACAGACGAAGGAAACGAAAGAAAGAAAGAAAGGAAGAAAGAAAGAAAAAACAAAGGAAAGAAATAACGAACAATCTAAAGATAGAAAGAAAGAAAGAAATAACGAACAAACGAAAGAAAGAAAGAAAGAAGGAAAGAATGAAGGAAAGAAGGAAAGAAAGAAAGAAAGATCGAACAAACGAAAGAAAGAAAGACAAAACGAAAGAAAGAAAGGAAGAAAGAAAGAATTGAGAGAACTGCTTAAAGGGTTTTTGGCGTCGACGGAGTTCGTTGAGGAGAGAGAATGAATGAAAGAAGGAAAGAACAAACGAAATGAAGAAGAAAGAAAGAACGAAGTACGAAAGAAAGAAAGGAAGAACGAATGAAAGAACGAAAGAAAGAAATAACGAACAAACTAAAGAAAGAAAGAAAGAAAGAAAGAAAGAACAAACGAAAGAAAGAAAGAAAGAAAGAAAGAATGAAGGAAAGCAGGAAAGAAAGAAAGAAAGATGGAACAAACGAAAGAAAGAAAGACAAAACGAAAGAAAGAAGGGAAGAAAGAAAGGTCGGACATACGAAAACAAGAAAGAAATAACAAACGAAAGATAGAAAGAAAGAAAGTAAGAAAGAAAGAAAGAAAGAAAGAAAGAAATAACGAACAAACGAAAGAAAGAAAGAAAGAAGGAAAGAATGAAGGAAAGAAAGAAAGAAAGATCGAACAAACGAAAGAAAGAAAGACAAAACGAAAGAAAGAAAGGACGAAAGAAAGAATTGAGAGAACTGCTTAAAGGGTTTTTGGCGTCGACGGAGTTCGTTGAGGAGAGAGAAAGAAAGAAAGAAGGAAAGAACAAACGAAATGAAGAAGAAAGAAAGAACGAAGAACGAAAGAAAGAAAGGAAGAACGAAAGAAAGAACGAAAGAAAGAAATAACGAACAAACTAAAGAAAGAAAGAAAGAAAGAAAGAACAAACGAAAGAAAGAAAGAAAGAAAGAATGAAGGAAAGCAGGAAAGAAAGAAAGAAAGATGGAACAAACGAAAGAAAGAAAGACAAAACGAAAGAAAGAAAGGAAGAAAGAAAGGTCGGACATACGAAAACAAGAAAGAAATAACAAACGAAAGATAGAAAGAAAGAAAGTAAATAAGAAAGAAAGAAAGAACGAAAGAAAGAACGAAAATACTAAAGAAAGTAAGAATGAAAAAAGAAAGAACGAAAAACGAATGAAAGAAAGAAAGAAAGAACAAAAAACGAAAGAAAGTAAGGTAGAAAGAAATAACGAATAAACGAAAGAAAGAAAGAAAGAAAGAAAGAACGAAGAACGAAAGAGAGAAAGGAAGAAAGAAAGTAAGAAAGAAAGAAGGAACAAACGAAAGAAAGAAAGAAAGAACGAAAAACTAAAGAAAAAAGAACGAATAAAATAAATAAAAATGGAAAGAAAGAACGAACAAAGGAAAGCAAAAAGAAAGAAGGAGAAAAGGAAAGAAAGAAAGATCTAAAGAACGAAAGAAAAAAAGGATAGAAATTAAGAAAGAAAGAATGATAGAACGAAAAAACGAAAGAACAACGAAAGAAAGCAAGGAAGAAAGAAAGAAAGAAAGAACGAACAAACGAAAGAAACAAAGAACGAAAAACTAAAGAACGAAAAAACGAAAGAAAGAAAAAACGAAAGAACGAAAAAACGAAAGAAAGAAAGATAGAAAGAAAGAACGAGATAACGAAAAAACTAATGAAAGAAAGAAAGAATGAACGAACGAAGGCAAGAAAGAAAGAAAGAAAAAAGAAAGAAAGAACAAATGAAAGAAAGAACGAAAAACGAAAGAGAGAAAGGAAGAAAGAAAGAAAGAAAGAACGAAGAAACGAAAGAAAGAAAAAAGGAATGAAAAAAATAAAGAAAGAAAGAAGGAACAAACGAAAGTAAGAACGAACACACGAAAGAAAGGAAGAAAGAAAGAACGAACAAAGAAAGAACCAAAGAAAGAAAAAACTATAAAACGAAATATAGAAAGAAAGAAAGAACGAAAAACAAAAGAAAGAAAGGTAGAAAGAAATAACGAACAAACGAATGAATGAACGAAAGATCGAAAACGAGAGAAAGAAAGGAAGAAAGAACGACCGAACGAACGAAAGAAAGAAAGAAACAAAAAGCAAAAGAAAGTAAGAAAGAAAGAGAGAACGAAAAAAACCAGAAAGAAAGAAAGAACGAACAAACGAAAGAAAGAAAGAACGAAAAATGTAAAGAAAGAAAGAGAGAAAGAAAGAAAGAATGCAAGGAAGAAGGAATGAAATTACGACAAGAGGTGGCAGCTGGAAAGAGTTTTAAAGAACGCAAACACGAAAAGGAAAAAAGAAAAAAACAGAAACAAGATGGCGACTTCCGAAAGAGTGCAAGAGAAAATGGCCGACTGTTTCGAACAGAAACCCCGTCTCCCCCGCTCCATTTTAACGATGTCTGTGAATGGATGGAATCCGTTAAGAGACAGAGAGAGAGAGAGGGGGCGAGAGAGAAGGAGAGAAAGAAAGAATTGAGAGGTCTGTTTAAAGGGTTTTTGGCGTCGGTAGAGTTTGGAGAGGAGAAAGAAAGAAAGAACGAAAGAAAGAAAAAAAGAAAGAACGAAAAACGAAAGAAAGGAAGGAAGAAAGAAAGAAAGAAATAAAGAACGAAAAAACTAATGAAAGAAAGAAAGAACGAAAGAAAGAAGGAACAAACTACAGAACGAAAGAAGTAAAAAAAAGAAAAACGTAGAAACGAAAGAAAGAAAGAAAGAACGAAAAAGGAAAGAAAGAAAGAAATGAGGAAAGAAAGAAAGAAAGAAAGAAAGAAAGAAAGAGAGAGAACGAACAAACGAAATGAAGAAAGAAAGAAAGACCAAAAAACGAAAGGAAGAACGAACGAACGAAAGAAAGAAAAAAGAACGAAAAAATTAAAGAAAGAAAGAACGTACAAACGAAAGATAGAAAGGGAGAAAGAAAGAAAAAAAAAACGTAAAAAATAAGGAAAGAAAGAAAGAACAAAAGAAAGAAAGAAAGAACGAAAGAAAAAGGAAAGAAAGAAAGAAATGAGGAAAGAAAGAAAGAAAGAAAGAACAAACGAAAGAAAGGAAGAAAGAAAGATAGAACAAAGGAAACGAAGGAAGGGAAAAACCAAGAAAGAAACGAAGAACGAAAAAGTAAAGAAAGAAAGAAAGAAAGAACAAAAGAAACAAATAAATAAAGAAAGAAAGAACGAAAAACGAAAGAAAGAAAGGTAGAAAGATATAACGAACAAACGAAACAAAGAAAGAAAGAAAGAAAAAAACGAAAAAAAGAAAGAAAGAACGAAAGAAAGGACGAAAAAAACGAAAGAAAAAAAAACGAAAGAAAGAAAGAAAGAAGAAACAAAGGAACGAAAGAAAGGAAGAAAGAAAGAAAAAACTAACGAAAGAGAGAATGAACAAACGAAAGAAAGAAACGAAGAAAGAAAGGAAGAAAGAAAGAATGAACGAACAAACAAAAGAAAGAACGAAAGAACGATAAAATTAATGAATGAATGAAAGAAATTACAACCGAAAGAGAGAAAGACAGACAGACAGAAAGAACGAAAAACGAAAGAAAGCAAGGAAGAAAGAAAGAAAGAAAGAACGAACGAACAAACGAAAGAAACAAAGAACGAAAAAACGAAAGAAAGAAAAAACGAGAGAACGAAAAAACGAAAGAAAGAAAGATAGAAAGAAAGAACGAGAGAACGAAAAAACTAATAAAAAGAAAGACAGAACGAACGAAAGAAAGAAAGAAAGAAAGAACAAATGAAAGAAAGAACGAAAAACGAAAGAGAGAAAGAAAAAAGGAATGAAAAAAATAAAGAAAGAAAGAAGGAACAAACGAAAGTAAGAACGAACACACGAAAGAAAGGAAGAAAGAAAGAACGAACAAAGAAAGAACCAAAGAAAGAAAAAACTATAAGACGAAATATAGAAAGAAAGAAAGAATGAAAAACAAAAGAAAGAAAGGTAGAAAGAAATAACGAACAAACGAATGAATGAAAGAAAGATCGAAAACGAAAGAAAGAAAGGAAGAAAGAACGACCGAACGAACGAAAGAAAGAAAGAAAGAAACAAAAAGCAAAAGAAAGTAAGAAAGAAAGAGAGAACGAAAAAAACCAGAAAGAAAGAAAGAACGAACAAACGAAAGAAAGAAAGAACGAAAAATGTAAAGAAAGAAAGAGAGAAAGAAAGAAAGAATGCAAGGAAGAAGGAATGAAATTACGACAAGAGGTGGCAGCTGGAAAGAGTTTTAAAGAACGCAAACACGAAAAGGAAAAAAGAAAAAAACAGAAACAAGATGGCGACTTCCGAAAGAGGGCAAGAGAAAATGGCCGACTGTTTCGAACAGAAACCCCGTCTCCCCCGCTCCATTTTAACGATGTCTGTGAATGGATGGAATCCGTTAAGAGACAGAGAGAGAGAGAGAGAGGGGGGGCGAGAGAGAAGGAGAGAAAGAAAGAATTGAGAGGTCTGTTTAAAGGGTTTTTGGCGTCGACAGAGTTTGGAGAGGAGAAAGAAAGAAAGAAAGAAAGAAAGAAAGAAAGAAAGAAAGAAAGAAAGAACGAAAAACGAAAGAAAGGAAGGAAGAAATAAATAAATAAATAAAGAACGAAAAAACTAATGAAAGAAAGAAAGAACGAAAGAAAGAAGGAACAAACTACAGAACGAAAGAAGTAAAAAAAAGAAAAACGTAGAAACGAAAGAAAGAAAGAAAGAAAGAACGAAAAAGGAAACAAAGAAAGAAATGAGGAAAGAAAGAAAGAAAGAAAGAAAGAACAAGCGAAAGAAAGGAAGAAAGAAAGATAGAACAAAGGAAACGAAGGAAGGGAAAAACCAAGAAAGAAACGAAGAACGAAAAAGTAAAGAAAGAAAGAAAGAAAGAAAGAAAGAAAGAAAGAAAGAACAAAAGAAACAAATAAATAAAGAAAGAAAGAACGAAAAACGAAAGAAAGAAAGGTAGAAAGATATAACGAACAAACGAAACAAAGAAAGAAAGAAAGAAAAAAACGAAAAAAAGAAAGAAAGAACGAAAGAAAGAACGAAAAAAACGAAATAAATAAAAACAAAAAAAGAAAGAAAGAAGAAACAAAGGAACGAAAGAAAGGAAGAAAGAAAGAAAAAACTAACGAAAGAAAGAAACGAAGAAAGAAAGGAAGAAAGAAAGAATGAACGAACAAACAAAAGAAAGAACGAAAGAACGTTAAAATTAATGAAAGAAAGAAAGAAAGTACAACCGAAAGAAAGAAAGACAGACAGACAGAAAGAACGAAAAACGAAAGAAAGCAAGGAAGAAAGAAAGAAAGAAAGAACGAACGAACAAACGAAAGAAACAAAGAACGAAAAAACGAAAGAAAGAAAAAACGAAAGAACGAAAAAACGCAAGAAAGAAAGATAGAAAGAAAGAACGAGAGAACGAAAAAAACTAATAAAAAGAAAGACAGAACGAACGAAAGAAAGAAAGAAAGAAAGAACAAATGAAAGAAAGAACGAAAAACGAAAGAGAGAAAGAAAAAAGGAATGAAAAAAATAAAGAAAGAAAGAAGGAACAAACGAAAGTAAGAACGAACACACGAAAGAAAGGAAGAAAGAAAGAACGAACAAAGAAAGAACCAAAGAAAGAAACAACTATAAAACGAAATATAGAAAGAAAGAAAGAAAGAACGAAAAACAAAAGAAAGAAAGGTAGAAAGAAATAACGAACAAACGAATGAATGAAAGAAAGATCGAAAACGAAAGAAAGAAAGGAAGAAAGAACGACCGAACGAACGAAAGAAAGAAAGAAAGAAAGAAACAAAAAGCAAAAGAAAGTAAGAAAGAAAGAGAGAACGAAAAAAACCAGAATGAAAGAAAGAACGAAAAAAACCAGAAAGAAAGAAAGAACGAAAAATGTAAAGAAAGAAAGAGAGAAAGAAGAAAGAATGGAAGGAAGAATGAATGAAATTACGACAAGAGGTGGCAGCTGGAAAGAGTTTTAAAGAACGCAAACACGAAAAGGAAAAAAGAAAAAAACAGAAACAAGATGGCGACTTCCGAAAGAGGGCAAGAGAAAATGGCCGACTGTTTCGAACAGAAACCCCGTCTCCCCCGCTCCATTTTAACGATGTCTGTGAATGGATGGAATCCGTTAAGAGACAGAGAGAGAGAGAGAGGGGTCGAGAGAGAAGGAGAGAAAGAAAGAATTGAGAGGTCTGTTTAAAGGGTTTTTGGCATCGACAGAGTTTGGAGAGGAGAAAGAAAGAAAGAACGAAAAACGAAAGAAAGCAAGGAAGAAAGAAAGAAAGAAAGAACGAACAAACGAAAGAAAGAAAGAAAGAACGAAAAATCTAAATAAATAAAGAAAAAACGAAAGAAAGAAAGAAAGAAAGAAAGAACGAAAAAGGAAAGAAAGAAAGAAAGAAATGAAGAAAGAAAGAAAGAACAAACGAAAGAAAAAAGAAAGAAAGAACAAAGGAAACGAAGGAAGGGAAAAACCAAGAAATAAACGAAGAACGAAAAAGTAAAGAAAGAAAGAAACAAAGAAAGAAAGAAAGAAAGAAAGAAGAAAAGAAGGAAACAAAGAAAGATCGAACAAACGAAAGAAAGAAAGAAAGAAAAACCAAAGAAAGAAAGGAAGAAAAAAAGGAAGAACGAACAAACGAAAGAAAGAAAGAGAGAACGAAAAATCTAAATAAATAAAGAAAGAAAAAATGAAAGAAAGAAAGAAAGAAAGAACGAAAAAGGAAAGAAAGAAAGAAATGAGGAAAGAAAGAAAGAAAGAACAAACGAAAGAAAAAAGAAAGAAAGAACAAAGGAAACGAAGGAAGGGAAAAACCAAGAAATAAACGAAGAACGAAAAAGTAAAGAAAGAAAGAAAGAAAGAAAGAACAAAAGAAACAAATAAAGAAAGAAAGAACGAAAAACGAAACAAAGAAAGGTAGAAAGAAATAACGAACAAACGAAAGAAACAAAGAAAGAAAGAAAGAAAGAAAGAAAGGAAGAAAAAAAAAACGAAAGAAAGAACGAAAGAAAGAACGAAAAAAACGAAAGATATAAAAACTAAAGAAAGAAAGAAAGAAAGAAAGAACATAAAAACGAAAGAAAGAAAGGACGAGAAATCTAAAGAAAGAAAGAACGTAAAAACGAAAGAAAAAAAGCGAGAAAGAAAGAAAGTAAAAAGAAAGAAAGAAGGAACGAACAAACTAAATAAAGGAAGAAAGGAAGAAAGAACGAAAGAAAGTAAGAGAGAACGAAAGAAAAAATGAAAGAAGGAACAAACGAAAGAAAGAAAGAAAGAACGAACAAACGAAAGAAAGAAAGAAAGAACTAACCAACGAAAGAAAGAAAGAAAGAAGGAACAAACGAAAGAAAGAAAGAATGAAAGAAAAAAAATAACGAACAAACGAACGAAAGAAAGAAATAAAGAAAGAAAGAACAAAGGAAAAAGGAAAGAAAGAAAGAAAGAAAGAAGAAAGAAAAAACGAAAGAAAGAAAGAATGAAAAACCAAAGAAAGAACGAAAGAAAGAAAGAATGAAAAACTAAAGAAAGAAAGAACGAAAGAAAGAAAGAACAAACGAAAGAAAGAACAAAAGAAAGAACGAAAAACGAAAGAAAGAAAGATAGAAAGAAATAACGAACAAACGAGAGAAAGAAAGAAAGAAATAACGAACAAACGAAAGAAAGAAAGAAAAAACGAAAAACGAAAGAAAGAAAGGAAGAAAGAAAGAACGAACAAACGAAAGATAGAAAGAAAGAAAGAACAAACGAACGAAAGAAAGATAGAAAGAAAGAAAGAACGAACGAACGAACGAAAGAAAGAAAGAAAAATCTAAATAAAGAAAGAAAGAACAAACGAAAGAAAGAAAGAAAGAACGAAAAAGGAAAGAAAGAAATGAGGAAAGAAAGAAAGAAAGAAAGAAAGAGAGAATGAAAGAAAGAACAAACGAAAGAAAGAAAGAAAGAACAAAGGAAAAACGAAAGAAAGAAAGGAAGAAGGAAAGAAAGAAAATTCCGTCGTGAGGTGGCAGCTGGGAAATGTATTCAAGAACGCAAACACGAAAAAGAAAAAAGAAAAAGAAAAGAAAAAGAAAGATGGCGACTTCCGAAAGAGTGTAAGAGAAAATGGCCGACGGTTTCGAAGAGAAACGCCGTCTACCCACCTCCATTTTAACGATGTCTGTGATTGGATGGAATCCGTTAAGAGAGAGAGAGAGAGGGGGGAGAAGATGAGAGGGGGAGGGAAAGAAAGAAAGAATTGTGAGATCTGCTTAAAGGGTTTTTGGCGTCGACAGAGTTTGGAGAAGAGAGAGAAAGAAAGGAAGAAAGACAGAAAGAACGAATGAACGAACGAAAGAAAGAAGGAAGGTTAAAAAATAAAGAAAGAAACGAAGAACGAAAAAGTAAAGAAAGAAAGATCAAAAAACTGAAGAAAGAAAGAAAGAACGTACAAACAAAAGAAAGAAAGAAAGAACGAGAAAACTCAAGAAAGAAAGAAAGAAAGAAAGAACGTAAAAACGAAAGAAAAAATGCGAGAAAGAAAGAAAGTAAAAAGAAAGAATGAAAGAACGAACAAACGAAAGAAAGAAAGAAATAAAGAAAGAAAGAAAAAAGGAAAGAAAGAAAGAAAGAAAGATAAAAAGAAAGGACAAAGGAAAAAGAAAGAAAGAAAGGAAGAAAGAAAGAAAGGAAATTGCGACGTGAGGTGACAGCTGGAAAAAATATTTCAAAAACGCAAAAAAGAAAAGTAAAAAAGCAAAAAGAAGATGGCAAAAAAAAGTACAAGAGAAAATGGCCGACAGTTTCGAACAGAAAGCCCGTCTCCCCCTCCATTTTAACGATGTCTGTGATTGGATGGAATCCGTTAAGAGACAGAGAGTGGGATAGGGAGAGGGAGAAAGAGAGAGTGAAAGAGAGAGAGAAAGAATTGTGAGATCTGCTTAAAGCGTTTTTGGCGTCGACAGAGTTTGGAGAGGAGTGAGAAAGAAAGAAAGAAAGAAAGACAGAAAGAAAGAACGAACGAAATGAAGAAAGAAAGAAAGAAAGAACGTAAAACCAAAAAAAGAAAAGAAGAAAGCACGAAAGAATGAAAGAAAGAACGAAAAACTAAAGAAAGAAAGAAAGAACGAACAAACGAAAGAAAGAAAGAAAGAACGAAAAAACGAAAGAAATAAATAAAGAAAGAAAGAACAAAGGAAAAAGGAAAGAAAGAAAGAAAGAACGTATAAACGAAAGAAAGGAAGAAAGAAAGAACGAAAGAAAGAACAAAGGAAAGAAAGAAAGAAAGAACGAAAAAAGTAAAGAAAGAAAGAAAGAAAGAAAGAACAAATTAAAAAAGAAAGAAAGAAAGGAAGAAAGAAAGGAAAATTCGACGCGAGGTGGCAGCTTGAAAAAGTTTTCAAGAAAAGGAAAAACAAAAAAAGATGGCGACTTCCGAAAGAGTGCGAGAGAAAATGGCCGAAGGTTTCGAACAGGAAACACCGTCTCCCCACCCCACCTCCATTTTAACGATGTCTGTGACTCGATGTAATGCGCTAAGAGTGAGATAGAGAGAGAGAGAGAGAGGTAGAGAGGGAGAGAGGGAGAGAAAGAAAGAATTGTGAGATCTGCTTAAAGGGTTTTGGGCGTAGACAGAGTTTAGAGACCACAGAGAAAGAAAGAAAGAAAGTACGAAAAAACGAAATGAAGAAAGAAAGAAAGAAAGAAAGAAAGAACGAAGAACGAAAGAAAGAACCAACGAAAGAAAGAAAGAAAGAACGTACGAACTAAAGAAAGAAAGAAAGAAAAAACCAACGAAAGAAAGAAAGAAAGAAGGAAAGAAGGAAAGAAAGAAAGAAAGAAAGATCGAACAAACGAAAGAAAGAAAGGAAAAACGAAAGAAAGAAAGGAAGAAAGAAATAAAAAACGAACAAACGAAAGAAAGAAAAAACGAAAAAATAAAGATAGAAAGAATAAAGGAAAAACGAAGGAAAGAAATGTAGAAAGAAATAACGAACAAACGAAAGGAAGAAAGACAGAAAGAAAGAAAAAAGAAAGAAAAAAAAGAAAGCATGAAAGAAAGACCGTACAAACGAAAGAAAGAAAGAATGAACAAACTAAAGAAAGAACGAAAGAAAGAAAGAAAGAAAGAACGAACAAACGAAAGAATGAACGAAAGAAAGAACGAAAAACAAAAGAAAGAAAGGTAGAAAGAAATAACGTACAAATGAGAGAAAGAAAGAAAGGAAGAACGAACGAATGAAAGAAAGAAAGGAAAAACGAAAAACGAAAGAAAGGAAGAAAGAAAGAAAGGACGAACAAACGAAAGAAAGAAAGAAAGAACAAACTAACAAACGAAAGAAAGAAAGATAGAACAAACGAACGAAAGAAAGAAAGAAAGAAAGAACGAAAATGAAAGAAAGAAAGAAAGACAGGAGGAAAGAAAGAAAGAAAGGAAAAACTAAAGAAAGAAAGAACAAACGAAAGAATGAAAGAAAGAAAGAAAAACGAAAGAAAGGAACGAAGAAAGAACGAACAAACGAAAGAAAGAAAGAAAGAAAGAAAGAAGGAAAGAAAGAAAAAAAGAAAGAAAGAACAAAAGAAAAACGAAAGGAAGAAAGAAAGAAAGACAATACCGACGTGAGGTGGCAGGAGGGAGAAGTTTTCCAGAACGCAAACACGAAAAAGAAAAAAGAAAAAGAAAAGAAAAAGAAAGATGGCGACTTCCGAAAGAGTGTAAGAGAAAATGGCCGACGGTTTTGAACAGAAACGTCGTCTACCCACCTCCATTTTAACGATGTCTGTGATTGGATGGAATCCGTTAAGAGAGAGAGTGAGAGAGAGAGGGGGAGAGAGAGGGAGAGGGAGAGGGAAAGAAAGAAAGAATTGTGAGATCTGCTTAAAGGGGTTTTGGCGTCGACAGAGTTTGGAGAAGAGAGAGAAAGAAAGGAAGAAAGAAAGAAAGAAAGAAAAAACTAAAGAAAGAAAGAACAAACGAAAGAATGAAAGAAAGAAAGAAAAACGAAAGAAAGGAACGAAGAAAGAACGAACAAACGAAAGAAAGAAAGAAAGAAAGAAAAAGAAAGAAGGAAAGAAAGAAAAAAAGAAAGAAAGAACAAAAGAAAAACGAAAGGAAGAAAGAAAGAAAGAAAATACCGACGTGAGGTGGCAGGAGGGAGAAGTTTTCCAGAACGCAAACACGAAAAAGAAAAAAGAAAAAGAAAAGAAAAAGAAAGATGGCGACGTCCGAAAGAGTGTAAGAGAAAATGGCCGACGGTTTTGAACAGAAACGTCGTCTACCCACCTCCATTTTAACGATGTCTGTGACTGGATGGAATCCGTTAAGAGAGAGAGAGAGAGAGAGAGAGAAAGGGGAGAGAGAGGGGGAGGGAGAGGGAAAGAAAGAAAGAATTGTGAGATCTACTTAAAGGGGTTTTGGCGTCGACAGAGTTTGGAGAAGAGAGAGAAAGAAAGGAAGAAAGAAAGAAAGAACGATCGAACGAACGAAAGAAAGAAGGAAGGAAAAAAGTAAGAAAGAAACGAAGAACGAAAAAGTAAAGAAAGAAAGAAAGAAAGAAAGATCAAATAACTGAAGAAAGAAAGAAAGAACGTACAAACGAAAGAAAGAAAGAAAGAACGAGAAAACTCAAGAAATAAAGAAAGAAAGCACGTAAAAACGTAAGAAAAAATGCGAGAAAGAAAGAAAGTAAAAAGAAAGAATGAACGAACGAATAAACGAAAGAAAGAATGAAAGAAAGAAAGAACGAAAGACGAAAGAAAGAAAGAAATAATGAAAGAAAGAAAAAAGGAAAAATGAAAGAAAGAAAGAAAGAAAGATAAAAAGAAAGGACAAAGGAAAAAGAAAGAAAGAAAGGAAGAAAGAAAGAAAGGAAATTGCGACGTGAGGTGAAGGAAGAAAGAAAGAAAAAAGGAAAAAGGAAAGAAAGAAAGAAAGAAAGATAAAAAGAAAGAACAAAGGAAAAAGAAAGAAAGAAAGGAAGAAAGAAAGAAAGAAAGAACAAACGAAAGAAAGAAAGAACGAAAAAGAAAAGAAAGAAAGAATGAGGATAGAAAGAAAGAGAGAATGAAAGAAAGAACAAACGAAAGAAAGAAAGAAAGAAAGAACAAAGGAAAAACGAAAGAAAGAAAGGAAGAAGGAAAGAAAGAAAATTCCGTCGTGAGGTGGCAGCTGGGAAATGTATTCAAGAACGCAAACACGAAAAAGAAAAAAGAAAAAGAAAAGAAAAAGAAAGATGGCGACTTCCGAAAGAGTGTAAGAGAAAATGGCCGACGGTTTCGAAGAGAAACGCCGTCTACCCACCTCCATTTTAACGATGTCTGTGATTGGATGGAATCCGTTAAGAGAGAGAGAGAGAGAGGGGGGAGAGAGAGAGAGAGGGGGAGGGAGAGAAAGAAAGAATTGTGAGATCTGCTTAAAGGGTTTTTGGCGTCGACAGAGTTTGGAGAAGAGAGAGAAAAAAAGGAAGAAAGAAAGAACGAACGAACGAAAGAAAGAAGGAAGGAAAAAACGAAGAAAGAAACGAAGAACGAAAAAGTAAAGAAAGAAAGAAAGAAAGAAAGATCAAAAAACTGAAGAAAGAAAGAAAGAACGTACAAACGAAAGAAAGACAGAAAAACGAGAAAACTCAAGAAAGAAAGAAAGAAAGACAGAGAGTGGGATAGGGTGAGGGAGAAAGAGAGAGTGAGAGAGAGAGAGAAAGAATTGTGAGATCTGCTTAAAGCGTTTTTGGCGTCGACAGAGTTTGGAGAGGAGTGAGAAAGAAAGAAAGAAAGAAAGAAAGAGAGAAAGAAAGAACGAACGAAATGAAGAAAGAAAGAGAGAAAGAAAGAACAAACGAACGAAAGAAAGATAGAAAGAAAGAAAGAACGAACGAACGAAAGAAAGAAAGAAAAATCTAAATAAAGAAAGAAAGAACAAACGAAAGAAAGAAAGAAAGAACGAAAAAGGAAAGAAAGAAATGAGGAAAGAAAGAAAGAAATAAAGAAAGAAAGAACAAAGGAAAAACGAAAGAAAGAAAGGAAGAAGGAAAGAAAGAAAATTCCGTCGTGAGGTGGCAGCTGGGAAATGTATTCAAGAACGCAAACACGAAAAAGAAAAAAGAAAAAGAAAAGAAAAAGAAAGATGGCGACTTCCGAAAGAGTGTAAGAGAAAATGGCCGACGGTTTTGAACAGAAACGCCGTCTACCCACCTCCATTTTAACGATGTCTGTGATTGGATGGAATCCGTTAAGAGAGAGAGAGAGAGAGAGGGAGGAGAGAGAGAGAGGGGGAGGGAGAGAAAGAAAGAATTGTGAGATCTGCTTAAAGGGTTTTTGGCGTCGACAGAGTTTGGAGCAGAGAGAGAAAAAAAGGAAGAAAGACAGAAAGAACGAATGAACGAACGAAAGAAAGAAGGAAGGTTAAAAAATAAAGAAAGAAACGAAGAACGAAAAAGTAAAGAAAGAAAGATCAAAAAACTGAAGAAAGAAAGAAAGAACGTACAAACGAAAGAAAGAAAGAAAGAACGAGAAAACTCTAGAAAGAAAGAAAGAAAGAACGTAAAAACGTAAGAAAAAATGCGAGAAAGAAAGAAAGTAAAAAGAAAGAATGAAAGAACGAACAAACGAAAGAAAGAAAGAAATAAAGAAAGAAAGAAAAAAGGAAAGAAAGAAAGAAAGAAAGAAAGATAAAAAGAAAGGACAAAGGAAAAAGAAAGAAAGAAAGGAAGAAAGAAAGAAAGGAAATTGCGACGTGAGGTGACAGCTGGAAAAAATATTTCAAAAACGCAAAAAAGAAAAGTAAAAAAGCAAAAAAAAGATGGCAAAAAAAAGTACAAGAGAAAATGGCCGACAGTTTCGAACAGGAAGCCCGTCTCCCCCTCCATTTTAACGATGTCTGTGATTGGATGGAATCCGTTAAGAGACAGAGAGTGGGATAGGGAGAGGGAGAAAGAGAGAGTGAAAGAGAGAGAGAAAGAATTGTGAGATCTGCTTAAAGCGTTTTTGGCGTCGACAGAGTTTGGAGAGGAGTGAGAAAGAAAGAAAGAAAGAAAGACAGAAAGAAAGAACGAACGAAATGAAGAAAGAAAGAAAGAAAGAACGTAAAACCAAAAAAAGAAAAGAAGAAAGCACGAAAGAATGAAAGAAAGAACGAAAAACTAAAGAAAGAAAGAAAGAACGAACAAACGAAAGAAAGAAAGAAAGAACGAAAAAACGAAAGAAATAAATAAATAAAGAAAGAACAAAGGAAAAAGGAAAGAAAGAAAGAAAGAACGTATAAACGAAAGAAAGGAAGAAAGAAAGAACGAAAGAAAGAACAAAGGAAAGAAAGAAAGAAAGAAAGAACGAAAAAAGTAAAGAAAGAAAGAAAGAAAGAACAAATTAAAAAAGAAAGAAAGAAAGGAAGAAAGAAAGGAAAATTCGACGCGAGGTGGCAGCTTGAAAAAGTTTTCAAGAAAAGGAAAAAACAAAAAAAGATGGCGACTTCCGAAAGAGTGCGAGAGAAAATGGCCGAAGGTTTCGAACAGGAAACACCGTCTCCCCCCCGCCCCCACCTCCATTTTAACGATGTCTGTGACTCGATGTAATGCGCTAAGAGTGAGAGAGAGAGAGAGAGAGAGAGAGGTAGAGAGGGAGAGAGGGTGAGAAAGAAAGAATTGTGAGATCTGCTTAAAGGGTTTTGGGCGTAGACAGAGTTTGGAGACGACAGAGAAAGAAAGAAAGAAAGTACGAAAAAACAAAATGAAGAAAGAAAGAAAGAACGAAGAACGAAAGAAAGAACCAACGAAAGAAAGAAAGAAAGAACGAACGAAAGAAAGAAAGAACGAAAAAGGAAAGAAAGAAAGAAAGGAGGAAAGAAAGAAAGAAAGAAAAAACTAAAGAAAGAAAGAACAAACGAAAGAATGAAAGAAAGAAAGAAAAACGAAAGAAAGGAACGAAGAAAGAACGAACAAACGAAAGAAAGAAAGAAAGAAAGAAAGAAAGAAAGAAGGAAAGAAAGAAAAAAAGAAAGAAAGAACAAAAGAAAAACGAAAGGAAGAAAGAAAGAAAGACAATACCGACGTGAGGTGGCAGGAGGGAGAAGTTTTCCAGAACGCAAACACGAAAAAGAAAAAAGAAAAAGAAAAGAAAAAGAAAGATGGCGACGTCCGAAAGAGTGTAAGAGAATATGGCCGACGGTTTTGAACAGAAACGTCGTCTACCCACCTCCATTTTAACGATGTCTGTGACTGGATGGAATCCGTTAAGAGAGAGAGAGAGAGAGAGAGAGAGAGAAAGGGGAGAGAGAGGGGAAGGGAGAGGGAGAGAAAGAAAGAATTGTGAGATCTGCTTAAAGGGTTTTTGGCGTCGACAGAGTTTGGAGCAGAGAGAGAAAGAAAGGAAGGAAGACAGAAAGAACGATCGAACGAACGAAAGAAAGAAGGAAGGAAAAAAGTAAGAAAGAAACGAAGAACGAAAAAGTAAAGAAAGAAAGAAAGAAAGAAAGAAAGATCAAAAAACTGAAGAAAGAAAGAAAGAACGTACAAACGAAAGAAAGAAAGAAAGAACGAGAAAACTCTAGAAAGAAAGAAAGAAAGAACGTAAAAACGTAAGAAAAAATGCGAGAAAGAAAGAAAGTAAAAAGAAAGAATGAAAGAACGAACAAACGAAAGAAAGAAAGAATGAAAGAAAGAAAGAACGAAAAACGAAAGAAAGAAAGAAATAAAGAAAGAAAGAAAAAAGGAAAAATGAAAGAAAGAAAGAAAGAAAGAAAGATAAAAAGAAAGGACAAAGGAAAAAGAAAGAAAGAAAGGAAGAAAGAAAGAAAGGAAATTGCGACGTGAGGTGACAGCTGGAAAAAATATTTCAAAAACGCAAAAACGAAAAGTAAAAAAGAAAAAAAAAGATGGCAAAAAAAGTACAAGAGAAAATGGCCGACAGTTTCGAACAGGAAGCCCGTCTCCCCCCTCCATTTTAACGATGTCTGTGATTGGATGGAATCCGTTAAGAGACAGAGAGTGGGATAGGGAGAGGGAGAAAGAGAGAGTGAGAGAGAGAGAGAAAGAATTGTGAGATCTGCTTAAAGCGTTTTTGGCGTCGACAGAGTTTGGAGAGGAGTGAGAAAGAAAGAAAGAAAGAAAGAAAGAAAGAAAGAAAGAACGAACGAAATGAAGAAAGAAAGAAAGAAAGAAAGAAAGAACGTAAAACGAAAGAAAGAAAGAAAGAAAGAACGAAAGAATGAAAGAAAGAACGAAAAACTAAAGAAAGAAAGAAAGAACGAACAAACGAAAGAAAGAAAGAACGAAAAAACGAAAGAAATAAATAAAGAAAGAAAGAACAAAGGAAAAAGGAAAGAAAGAAAGAAAGAACGTATAAACGAAAGAAAGGAAGAAAGAAAGAACGAAAGAAAGAACAAAGGAAAGAAAGAAAGAAAGAACGAAAAAAGTAAACAAAGAAAGAAAGAAAGAACAAATGAAAAAGGAAAGAAAGGAAGGAAGAAAGAAAAGAAAATTCGACGCGACGTGGCAGCTTGAAAAAGTTTTCAAGAAAAGGAAAAACAAAAAAAGATGGCGACTTCCGAAAGAGTGCGAGAGAAAATGGCCGAAGGTTTCGAACAGGAAACACCGTCTCCCCCCCCACCTCCATTTTAACGATGTCTGTGACTCGATGTAATGCGCTAAGAGTGAGAGAGAGAGAGAGAGAGAGAGGTAGAGAGGGAGAGAGGGACAGAAAGAAAGAATTGTGAGATCTGCTTAAAGGGTTTTGGGCGTAGACAGAGTTTGGAGACGACAGAGAAAGAAAGTACGAAAAAACGAAATGAAGAAAGAAAGAAAGAAAGAACGAAGAACGAAAGAAAGAACCAACGAAAGAAAGAAAGAAAGAACGTACGAACTAAAGAAAGAAAGAAAGAAAGAACCAACGAAAGAAAGAAGGAAAGAAGGAAAGAAGAAAAGAAAGAAAGAAGAACGAAAGAAAGAACCAACGAAAAAAAGAAAGAAAGAATGTACGAACTAAAGAAAGAAAGAAAGAACCAACGAAAGAAAGAAAGAAAGAAGGAAAGAAGGAAAGAAAGAAAGAAAGATCGAAGAAACGAAAGAAAGAAAGAAAAAACGAAAGAAAGAAAGGAAGAAAGAAATAAGGAAGGCAAAAACGAAAGAAAAAAGAAAGAAAAATAGGAAGAATTAAATAAAGAACGAACAAACGAACGAAAGAAAAAACGAAAAAATAAAGATAGAAAGAAATAACGAACAAACGAAAGAAAGAAAGAAAGAAAAAACGAAAGAAAGAAAGACCGTACAAACGAAAGAAAGAAAGAATGAACAAACTAAAGAAAGAAAGAAAGAAAGAAAGAAAGAAAGAAAGAACGAACAAACTAAATAAAGGAAGAAAGAAAGAAAGAACGAAAAACGAAAGAAAGTAAGAGAGAACGAAAGAAAAAATGAAAGAAGGAACAAACTAAAGCAAGAAAGAAAGAAAGAAAGAACAAACGAAAGAAAGAAAGAAAGAAAGAAAAAAAGAAAGACAGAAAGAAAGAAAGAACGAACAAACGAAAGAAAGAAAGAAAGAAAAAACGAAAGAAAGAAAGAACGAACAAACGAAAGAAAGAAAGACTGAACAAACTAAAGAAAGAAAGAAAGAAAGAAAGAAAGAAAGAAAGAAAGAAAAAACGAAAGAAAGAAAGAAAAAACGAAAGAAAGAAAGACCGTATAAACGAAAGAAAGAAAGAATGAACAAACTAAAGAAAGAAAGAAAGAAATAACGAACAAACGAAAGAAAGAAAGAAAGAAAAAACGAAAGAAAGAAAGAAAGAAAGAAAGAAAAAGGAAAGAAAGAAAGAAATGAGGAAAGAAAGAAAGAAAGAAAGAACAAACGAAAGAAAAAAGAAAGAAAGAACAAAGGAAACGAAGGAAGGGAAAAACCAAGAAATAAACGAAGAACGAAAAAGTAAAGAAAGAAAGAAAGAAAGAAAGAAAGAACAAAAGAAACAAATAAAGAAAGAAAGAACGAAAAACGAAACAAAGAAAGGTAGAAAGAAATAACGAACAAACGAAAGAAAGAAAGAAAGAAAGAAAGGAAGAAAAAAAAACGAAAGAAAGAACGAAAGAAAGAACGAAAAAAACGAAAGATATAAAAACTAAAGAAAGAAAGAAAGAAAGAAAGAAAGAACATAAAAACGAAAGAAAGAAAGGACGAGAAATCTAAAGAAAGAAAGAAAGAACGTAAAAATGAAAGAAAAAAAGCGAGAAAGAAAGAAAGTAAAAAGAAAGAAAGAAGGAACGAACAAACTAAATAAAGGAAGAAAGGAAGAAAGAACGAAAGAAAGTAAGAGAGAACGAAAGAAAAAATGAAAGAAGGAACAAACGAAAGAAAGAAAGAAAGAAAGAACGAACAAACGAAAGAAAGAAAGAAAGAACTAACCAACGAAAGAAAGAAAGAAAGAAGGAACAAACGAAAGAAAGAAAGAATGAAAGAAAAAAAATAACGAACAAACCAACGAAAGAAAGAAATAAAGAAAGAAAGAACAAAGGAAAAATGAAAGAAAGAAAGAAAGAAAGAAAGAAAAAACGAAAGAAAGAAAGAATGAAAAACCAAAGAAAGAACGAAAGAAAGAAAGAAAGAATGAAAAACTAAACAAAGAAAGAAAGAAAGAAAGAACAAAAGAAAGAACGAAAAACGAAAGAAAGAAAGATAGAAAGAAATAACGAACAAACGAGAGAAAGAAAGAAAGAAATAACGAACAAACGAGAGAAAGAAAGAAAGAAATAACGAACAAACGAGAGAAAGAAAGAAAAAACGAAAAACGAAAGAAAGAAAGGAAGAAAGAAAGAACGAACAAACGAAAGATATAAAGAAAGAAAGAACAAACGAACGAAAGAAAGATAGAAAGAAAGAAAGAACGAACGAACGAAAGAAAGAAAGAACGAAAAATCTAAATAAAGAAAGAAAGAACAAACGAAAGAAAGAAAGAAAGAACGAAAAAGGAAAGAAAGAAATGAGGAAAGAAAGAAAGAAATAAAGAAAGAAAGAAAGAACAAAGGAAAAACGAAAGAAAGAAAGGAAGAAGGAAAGAAAGAAAATTCCGTCGTGAGGTGGCAGCTGGGAAATGTATTCAAGAACGCAAACAGGAAAAAGAAAAAAGAAAAAGAAAAGAAAAAGAAAGATGGCGACTTCCGAAAGAGTTTAAGAGAAAATGGCCGACGGTTTCGAAGAGAAACGCCGTCTACCCACCTCCATTTTAACGATGTCTGTGATTGGATGGAATCCGTTAAGAGAGCGAGAGAGAGAGGGAGGAGAGAGAGAGAGAGAGGGGGAGGGAGAGAAAGAAAGAATTGTGAGATCTGCTTAAAGGGTTTTTGGCGTCGACAGAGTTTGGAGAAGAGAGAGAAAGAAAGGAAGAAAGAAAGAAAGAACGAACGAACGAACGAAAGAAAGAAGGAAGGAAAAAACGAAGAAAGAAACGAAGAACGAAAAAGTAAAGAAAGAAAGAAAGAAAGAAAGATAAAAAAACTGAAGAAAGAAAGAAAGAACGTACAAACGAAAGAAAGAAAGAAAGAACGAGAAAACTCAAGAAAGAAAGAAAGAAAGAACGTAAAAACGTAAGAAAAAATGCGAGAAAGAAAGAAAGTAAAAAGAAAGAATGAACGAACGAACAAACGAAAGAAAGAAAGAATGAAAGAAAGAAAGAACGAAAAACGAAAGAAAGAAAGAAATAAAGAAAGAAAGAAAAAAGGAAAAATGAAAGAAAGAAAGAAAGAAAGAAAGATAAAAAGAAAGGACAAAGGAAAAAGAAAGAAAGAAAGGAAGTAAGAAAGAAAGAAAGGAAATTGCGACGTGAGGTGACATCTGGAAAAAATATTTCAAAAACGCAAAAACGAAAAGTAAAAAAGAAAAAAAAGATGGCAAAAAAAAGTACAAGAGAAAATGGCCGACAGTTTCGAACAGGAAGCCCGTCTCCCCCCTCCATTTTAACGATGTCTGTGATTGGATGGAATCCGTTAAGAGACAGAGAGTGGGATAGGGAGAGGGAGAAAGAGAGAGTGAGAGAGAGAGAGAAAGAATTGTGAGATCTGCTTAAAGCGTTTTTGGCGTCGACAGAGTTTGGAGAGGAGTGAGAAAGAAAGAAAGAAAGAAAGACAGAAAGAAAGAACGAACGAAATGAAGAAAGAAAGAAAGAAAGAACGTAAAACCAAAAAAAGAAAAGAAGAAAGCACGAAAGAATGAAAGAAAGAACGAAAAACTAAAGAAAGAAAGAAAGAACGAACAAACGAAAGAAAGAAAGAAAGAACGAAAAAACGAAAGAAATAAATAAAGAAAGAAAGAACAAAGGAAAAAGGAAAGAAAGAAAGAAAGAACGTATAAACGAAAGAAAGGAAGAAAGAAAGAACGAAAGAAAGAACAAAGGAAAGAAAGAAAGAAAGAACGAAAAAAGTAAAGAAAGAAAGAACAAATTAAAAAAGAAAGAAAGAAAGGAAGAAAGAAAGGAAAATTCGACGCGAGGTGGCAGCTTGAAAAAGTTTTCAAGAAAAGGAAAAACAAAAAAAGATGGCGACTTCCGAAAGAGTGCGAGAGAAAATGGCCGAAGGTTTCGAACAGGAAACACCGTCTCACCCCGCCCCCACCTCCATTTTAACGATGTCTGTGACACGATGTAATGCGCTAAGAGTGAGAGAGAGAGAGAGAGAGAGAGGTAGAGAGGGAGAGAGGGTGAGAAAGAAAGAATTGTGAGATCTGCTTAAAGGGTTTTGGGCGTAGACAGAGTTTGGAGACGACAGAGAAAGAAAGAAAGAAAGTACGAAAAAACGAAATGAAGAAAGAAAGAAAGAAAGAACGAAGAACGAAAGAAAGAACCAACGAAAGAAAGAAAGAAAGAACGTACGAACTAAAGAAAGAAAGAAAGAAAGAACCAACGAAAGAAAGAAAGAAAGAAAGAAAAACGAAAGAAAGGAAGGAAGAAAGAACGAACAAACGAAAGAATGTAAGAAAGAGCGAACAAACGAAAGAAAGAACGGCAAACGAAAGAAAAAAAGAAAGAAAGAAAGAAAGAAAGAACGAACGAAAGAAAGACAGAAAGAAAGAAGGAAAGAAAGAACTAACAAACGAAAT
>CAWVQA010000205.1:273317-298317 GCA_963932145.1 Acanthosepion lycidas | reverse complement strand
CAGAAAGAAAGAAAGGAAGAAAGAAAGAAAGAAAGAAAGAAAGAAAGAGAGAGAGAGAACGAACAAACGAAATGAAGAAAGAAAGAAAGACCAAAAAACGAAAGGAAGAAAGGAAGAACGAAAGAAAGAATAAAGAACGAAAAAATTAAAGAAAGAAAGAAAGAAAGAACGTACAAACGAAAGATAGAGAGGGAGAAAGAAAGAAAAAAAAACGTAAAAAATAAGGAAAGAAAGAAAGAACAAAAGAAAGAAAGTAAGAAAGAACGAAAAAACTAAAGAAAGAAAGAACCAACGAAAGAAAGAAAGAAAGAAACAAACAAAGAAAAGAAAACTCTTTCTTTCTTTTTTTCTTTCATTGTTGCTTTCGTTTGTATGTTCTTTCTTTTTAAATTTTTTCGTTATTTAATTTTTTCTTTCTTTCTTTCTTTCGTTTGTTCGTTCTTTCTTTCATTCTTTCTTTCTTTCTTTCTTTTTTTCTTTCTTTCTTTCGTTTGTTCGTTCTTTCTTCCTTTCGTTTTTCGTTCTTTTTTTCTTTCTTTAGTTTGTTCGTTCTTTCTTTCTTTCCTTTGTTCGTTCTTTCTCTCTTCCTTTCTTTTTTTCGCTTTTCGTTCTTTCTTTCTTTATTTCCTTTGTTCTTTCTTTCTTTCTTTTTTCTTTATTTTGTTGTTTGTTTCTTTCTTTCGTTTGTACGTTATTTCTTTCTTTCTTTCTTTAGTTTGTTCTTTCTTTCTTTCTTTCTTTCTTACTTCCTTTCGTTTGTTCGTTCTTTCTTTCTTTCTTTCTTTCTTTTTTTGTTTTGTTTTTCGTTCTTTCTTTCTTTCTTTCTTTCTTTCTTTCTATCTTTCAATCATTTGTTTTTTTTTCTTTCTTTCTTCCTTTGTATTTTTTGTTCTTTCTTTCTTTCTTGCTTTCATTCGATCGTTCTTTCTTTCTTTCTTTCTGTCTTTTGTTCGTCCTTTCTTTCTTTCTTTCGTTCTTTCTTTCTTTCTTTCTTTCTTCGTTTGTTCGTTCTTTCTTCCTTTCTTTCTTTCTTTCGTTCGTTCTTTCTTTCTTTTTGATACAGTATGTACCGTTTTTTTTCCTGTGCCACGCTCCCCCCTCCTGTACCCCATCCTTCACATATCTCTCCTTCCTTCCTTCCTTCCTTCCTCCCTTCCTTCATTTCTTCCTTTTTCTTTCCTTTCTTTCTTCATTTTTTTTTGTTCTATGAGAGTCGCTGGTTCGTTTTCGCTCCATTTCCCGCCTTTTTAAACACTTCCAGGATTCGCCATCTTTGTTTCTGTTTTTCATTCTTCCATTCTTTCTTTCTTTCTTTCTTTCTTTCTTTCTTTCTTTCTTTCTTTCTTTCTCCAAAAACCTTTTAAGCAGACATCACAATTCCTTCTTTCTCTCCCTCTCTCTTAACCGATTCCATCCAGTAACAGACGACGTTAAAGGGGGGCCTGGAGGGGGGCGTTTGAGGTTCTGTTCGAAACCGTCGGCCATTTTTTTCTCGTTTTCTTTTTTCTCTCCTTTCTTCGTCTCTTTCTTTCTTTATCTGCTATTAATCTCTCACTCTCTCTCTCTCTCTCTCTTCCTTTTTTCGACTTTCTTTTTTTGTTTTGTTACTATCTATGTGTCTATTAACTTTACTTTCTTTTTTTCTTTCTCTCTTTCTTTCTTTCTTTCTTTCTTTCGTTTTTCGTTCTTTCGTTGTTTCTTTCTTCATTTCGTTTGTTCATTCTTTCTCTCTTTCTTTCTTTCGTTTATTCGTTATTTCTTTCTCTCTTTTTCCTACGTTTGTTCCTTCGTTTTTTCCTTTTCTCTTTCTTTCTTTCTTTAGTTTGTTCTTTTGTTCTTTCTTTCTTGCTTCCTTTCTTTCTTTCTTTTTTCGTTTGTTCTTTCTTTCTTTTTTTCTTTATTTCGTTTGTTCGTTCATTCATTTTTTCTTTTTTCGTTCGTTCTTTCTTTCTTTCGTTTGTTCGTTCTTTCTTTCCTCCTTTCTTTCGTTTTTCGTTCTTTCATTCTTTCTTTCTTTCTTTCTTTCTTTCGTTTGTTTGTTCTTTCTTTCTTTCCTTCTTTATTTCTTTCTTTCGTTTGTTTTTTCTGTCTTTCTTTCTTTCTTTCGTTTCTTCTTTCTTTCTTTCTTTCTTTCTTTATTTATTTTGTTTGTTCTTTTCTTTATTTCTTTTTCTTTATTTTGTTCTTTCTTTCTTTCTTTCTTTCTTTCGTTTGTACGTTCTTTCTTTCTTTCTTTCTTTCTTTAGTTTGTTCTTTCTTTCTTTCTTTCTTTCTTTCTTTCTTTCTTTCTTGCTTCCTTTCGTTTGTTCGTTCTTTCTTTCTGTCTTTCTTTCTTTCTTTCTTTCTTTTTTTGTTTTGTTTTTCGTACTTTCTTTCTTTCTTTCTTTCAATCATTTGTTTTTTTTCTTTCTTTCTTCCTTTGTATTTTTTGTTCATTCTTTCTTTCTTTCTTGCTTTCATTCGATCGTTCTTTCTTTCTTTCTTTCTTTCTGTCTTTTGTTCGTTCTTTCTTCCTTTCTTTCTTTCTGTCTTTTGTTCGTTCTTTCTTTCTTTCTTTCTTTCTGTCTTTTGTTCGTTCTTTCTTCCTTTCTTTCTTTCGTTTGTTCATTCTTTCTTTCTTTCTGATACAGTATTTACCGTTTTTTTTCCTGTGCCACGCTCCCCCCTCCTGTACCCAATCCTTCGCATATCTCTCCTTCCTTCCTTCCTTCCTTCCTTCCTTCCTTCCTTCCTTCATTCCTTCCTTTTTCTTTCCTTTCTTTCTTCATTTTTTTTTGTTCTATAAGCCTCGCTGGTTTGTTTTCGCTCCATTTCCCGCCTTTTTAAACACTTCCAGGATTCGCCATCTTTGTTTCTGTTTTTCATTCTTTCTTTCTTTCGTTCTTTCTTTCTTTCTTTCTTTCTTTCTTTCTTTCTCCAAAAATCCTTTAAGCAGACATCACAATTCCTTCTTTCTCTCTCTCTCTCTTAACCGATTCCATCCAGTAACAGACGACGTTAAAGGGGGGCCTGGAGGGGGGCGTTTGAAGTTCTGTTCGAAACCGTCGGCCATTTTTTTCTCGTTTTTTTTTTCTCTCCTTTCTTTGTCTCTTTCTTTCTTTATCTGCTATTAATCTCTCACTCTCTTTCTCTCTCTCTTCCTTTTTTCGACTTTCTTTTTTTGTTTTATTACTTTCTATGTGTCTATCAACTTTACTTTCTTTTTTTCTTTCTCTCTTTCTTTCTTTCTTTCTTTCTTTCTTTCGTTTTTCGTTCTTTCGTTGTTTCTTTCTTCATTTCGTTTGTTCATTCTTTCTCTCTTTCTTTCTTTCGTTTATTCGTTATTTCTTTCTCTCTTTTTCCTACGTTTGTTCATTCGTTTTTTCCTTTTCTCTTTCTTTCTTTCTTTCTTTAGTTTGTTCTTTTGTTCTTTCTTTCTTGCTTCCTTTCTTTCTTTCTTTTTTCGTTTGTTCTTTCTTTCTTTTTTTCTTTATTTCGTTTGTTCGTTCATTCATTTTTTCTTTTTTCGTTCGTTCTTTCTTTCTTTCGTTTGTTCGTTCTTTCTTTCCTCCTTCCTTTCGTTTTTCGTTCTTTCATTCTTTCTTTCTTTCTTTCTTTCTTTCGTTTGTTTGTTCTTTCTTTCTTTCCTTCTTTATTTCTTTCTTTCGTTTGTTTTTTCTGTCTTTCTTTCTTTGTTTCGTTTCTTCTTTCTTTCTTTCTTTCTTTCTTTATTTTGTTTGTTCTTTTCTTTATTTCTTTTTCTTTATTTTGTTCTTTCTTTCTTTCTTTCTTTCTTTCGTTTGTACGTTCTTTCTTTCTTTCTTTCTTTAGTTTGTTCTTTCTTTCTTTCTTTCTTTCTTTCTTTCTTTCTTGCTTCCTTTCGTTTGTTCGTTCTTTCTTTCTTTCTTTCTGTCTTTCTTTCTTTCTTTTTTTGTTTTGTTTTTCGTTCTTTCTTTCTTTCTTTCTTTCAATCATTTGTTTTTTTTCTTTCTTTCTTCCTTTGTATTTTTTTTCATTCTTTCTTTCTTTCTTGCTTTCATTCGATCGTTCTTTCTTTCTTTCTTTCTGTCTTTTGTTCGTTCTTTCTTTCTTTTTGATACAGTATGTACCGTTTTTTTTCCTGTGCCACGCCCCCCCCTCCTGTACCCCATCCTTCACATATCTCTCCTTCCTTCCTTCCTTCCTTCCTTCCTTCCTTCCTTCATTTCTTCCTTTTTCTTTCCTTTCTTTCTTCATTTTTTTTTGTTCTATGAGAGTCGCTGGTTCGTTTTCGCTCCATTTCCCGCCTTTTTAAACACTTCCAGGATTCGCCATCTTTGTTTCTGTTTTTCATTCTTTCTTTCTTTCTTTCTTTCTTTCTTTCTTTCCTTCTTTCTTTCTTTCTTTCTCCAAAAACTCTTTAAGCAGACATCACAATTCCTTCTTTCTCTCTCTCTCTCTTAACCCATTCCATCCAGTAACAGACGACGTTAAAGGGGGGCCTGGAGGGGGGCGTTTGAAGTTCTGTTCGAAACCGTCGGCCATTTTTTTCTCGTTTTTTTTTTCTCTCCTTTCTTTGTCTCTTTCTTTCTTTATCTGCTATTAATCTCTCACTCTCTCTCTCTCTTCCTTTTTTCGACTTTCTGTTTTTGTTTTGTTACTTTCTATGTGTCTATCAACTTTACTTTCTTTTTTCTTTTTTTCTTTCTTTCTTTCTTTCTTTCTTTCTTTCGTTTTTCGTTCTTTCGTTGTTTCTTTCTTCATTTCGTTTGTTCATTCTTTCTCTCTTTCTTTCTTTCGTTTATTCGTTATTTCTTTCTCTCTTTTTCCTACGTTTGTTCATTCGTTTTTTCCTTTTCTCTTTCTTTCTTTCTTTAGTTTGTTCTTTTGTTCTTTCTTTCTTGCTTCCTTTCTTTCTTTCTTTTTTCGTTTGTTCTTTCTTTCTTTTTTTCTTTATTTCGTTCGTTCGTTCATTCATTTTTTCTTTTTTCGTTCGTTCTTTCTTTCTTTCGTTTGTTCGTTCTTTCTTTCCTCCTTCCTTTCGTTTTTCGTTCTTTCATTCTTTCTTTCTTTCTTTCTTTCTTTCTTTCGTTTGTTTGTTCTTTCTTTCTTTCCTTCTTTATTTCTTTCTTTCGTTTGTTTTTTCTGTCTTTCTTTCTTTCTTTCGTTTCTTCTTTCTTTCTTTCTTTCTTTCTTTATTTATTTTGTTTGTTCTTTTCTTTATTTCTTTTTCTTTATTTTGTTCTTTCTTTCTTTCTTTCTTTCGTTTGTACGTTCTTTCTTTCTTTCTTTTGTTTGTTCTTTCTTTCTTTGTTTGTTTCTTTCTTTCTTGCTTCCTTTCGTTTGTTCGTTCTTTCTTTCTTTCTATCTTTCTTTCTTTCTTTGTTTTGTTTTTCGTACTTTCTTTCTTTCAATCATTTGTTTTTTTTCTTTCTTTCTTCCTTTCTATTTTTGGTTCATTCTTTCTTTCTTTCTTGCTTTCATTCGATCGTTCTTTCTTTCTTTCTTTCTTTCTGAATTTTGTTCTTTCTAACTTCCTTTCTTTCTTTCGTTCGTTCTTTCTTTCTTTTTGATACAGTATGTACCGTTTTTTTTCCTGTGCCACGCTCCCCCCTCCTGTACCCCATCCTTTACATATCTCTCCTTCCTTCCTTCCTTCCTTCCTTCCTTCCTTCATTTCTTCCTTTTTCTTTCCTTTCTTTCTTCATTTTTTTTTGTTCTATGAGAGTCGCTGGTTCGTTTTCGCTCCATTTCCCGCCTTTTTAAACACTTCCAGGATTCGCCATCTTTGTTTCTGTTTTTCATTCTTTCTTTCTTTCTTTCTTTCTTTCTTTCTTTCTCCAAAAACTCTTTAAGCAGACATCACAATTCCTTCTTTCTTTCTCTCTCTTAACCGATTCCATCCAGTAACAGACGACGTTAAAGGGGGGCCTGGAGGGGGGCGTTTGAGGTTCTGTTCGAAACCGTCGGCCATTTTTTTCTCGTTTTTTTTTTCTCTCCTTTCTTCGTCTCTTTCTTTCTTTATCTGCTATTAATCTCTCACTCTCTCTCTCTCTCTTCCTTTTTTCGACTTTCTTTTTTTGTTTTGTTACTATCTATGTGTCTATTAACTTTACTTTCTTTTTTTCTTTCTCTCTTTCTTTCTTTCTTTCTTTCGTTTTTCGTTCTTTCGTTGTTTCTTTCTTCATTTCGTTTGTTCATTCTTTCTCTCTTTCTTTCTTTCGTTTATTCGTTATTTCTTTCTCTCTTTTTCCTACGTTTGTTCATTCGTTTTTTCCTTTTCTCTTTCTTTCTTTCTTTAGTTTGTTCTTTTGTTCTTTCTTGCTTGCTTCCTTTCTTTCTTTCTTTTTTCGTTTGTTCTTTCTTTCTTTTTTTCTTTATTTCGTTTGTTCGTTCATTCATTTTTTTCTTTTTTCGTTCGTTCTTCCTTTCTTTCTTTCGTTTGTTCGTTCTTTCTTTCCTCCTTTATTTCGTTTTTCGTTCTTTCGTTCTTTCTTTCTTTCTTTCGTTTGTTTGTTCTTTCTTTCTTTCCTTCTTTATTTCTTTCTTTCGTTTGTTTTTTCTGTCTTTCTTTCTTTCTTTCGTTTCTTCTTTCTTTCTTTCTTTCTTTCTTTATTTATTTTGTTTGTTCTTTTCTTTATTTCTTTTTCTTTATTTTGTTCTTTCTTTCTTTCTTTCTTTCTTTCGTTTGTACGTTCTTTCTTTCTTTCTTTCTTTCTTTAGTTTGTTCTTTCTTTCTTTCTTTCTTTCTTTCTTTCTTTCTTTCTTTCTTGCTTCCTTTCGTTTGTTCGTTCTTTCTTTCTTTCTGTCTTTCTTTCTTTCTTTCTTTTTTGTTTTGTTTTTCGTTCTTGCTTTCTTTCTTTCTTTCAATCATTTGTTTTTTTTCTTTCTTTCTTCCTTTCTATTTTTGGTTCATTCTTTCTTTCTTTCTTGCTTTCATTCGATCGTTCTTTCTTTCTTTCTTTCTGTCTTTTGTTCGTTCTTTCTTCCTTTCTTTCTTTCGTTCGTTCTTTCTTTCTTTTTGATACAGTATGTACCGTTTTTTTTCCTGTGCCACGCTCCCCCCCTCCTGTACCCCATCCTTCACATATCTCTCCTTCCTTCCTTCCTTCCTTCCTTCCTTCCTTCCTTCCTTCCTTCCTTCCTTTCTTCCTTTTCTTTCCTTTCTTTCTTTCCTTCTTTATTTGTTCATTCTTTTTTTCCTTTTCTCTTTCTTTCTTTCTTTAGTTTGTTCTTTTGTTCTTTCTTGCTTGCTTCCTTTCTTTCTTTCTTTTTTCGTTTGTTCTTTCTTTCTTTTTTCTTTCTTTCGTTTGTTCGTTCATTCATTTTTTCTTTTTTCGTTCGTTCTTTCTTTCTTTCGTTTGTTCGTTCTTTCTTTCCTCCTTCCTTTCGTTTTTCGTTCTTTCATTCTTTCTTTCTTTCTTTCTTTCTTTCGTTTGTTTGTTCTTTCTTTCCTTCTTTATTTCTTTCTTTCGTTTGTTTTTTCTGTCTTTCTTTCTTTCTTTCGTTTCTTCTTTCTTTCTTTCTTTCTTTATTTATTTTGTTTGTTCTTTTCTTTATTTCTTTTTCTTTATTTTGTTCTTTCTTTCTTTCTTTCTTTCGTTTGTACGTTCTTTCTTTCTTTCTTTCTTTAGTTTGTTCTTTCTTTCTTTCTTTCTTTCTTTCTTGCTTCCTTTCGTTTGTTCGTTCTTTCTTTCTTTCTGTCTTTCTTTCTTTCTTTCTTTCTTTTTTTGTTTTGTTTTTCGTTCTTTCTTTCTTTCTTTCTTTCTTTCTTTCAATCATTTGTTTTTTTTCTTTCTTTCTTCCTTTGTATTTTTTGTTCATTCTTTCTTTCTTTCTTGCTTTCATTCGATCGTTCTTTCTTTCTTTCTTTCTTTCTGTCTTTTGTTCGTTCTTTCTTCCTTTCTTTTTTTCGTTCGTTCTTTCTTTCTTTTTGATACAGTATGTACCGTTTTTTTTCCTGTGCCACGCTCCCCCCTCCTGTACCCCATCCTTCACATATCTCTCCTTCCTTCCTTCCTTCCTTCCTTCCTTCATTTCTTCCTTTTTCTTTCCTTTCTTTCTTCATTTTTTTTTGTTCTATGAGAGTCGCTGGTTCGTTTTCGCTCCATTTCCCGCCTTTTTAAACACTTCCAGGATTCGCCATCTTTGTTTCTGTTTTTCATTCTTCCATTATTTCTTTCTCTCTTTCTTTCTTTCTTTCTTTCTTTCTTTCTTTCTTTCTCCAAAATCTCTTTAAGCAGACATCACAATTCCTTCTTTCTCTCTCTCTCTCTTAACCGATTCCATCCAGTAACAGACGACGTGAAAGGGGGGCCTGGAGTGGGGCGTTTGAAGTTCTGTTCGAAACCGTCGGCCATTTTTTTCTAGTTTTTTTTTTCTCTCCTTTCTTCGTCTCTTTCTTTCTTTATCTGCTATTAATCTCTCACTCTCTCTCTCTTCCTTTTTTCGACTTTCTTTTTTTGTTTTGTTACTTTCTATGTGTCTATCAACTTTACTTTCTTTTTTTCTTTTTTCTTTCTTTCTTTCTTTCTTTCTTTCTTTCTTTCGTTTTTCGTTCTTTCGTTGTTTCTTTCTTCATTTCGTTTGTCCATTCATTCTTTCTTTCTTTCTTTCTCTCTTTCTTTCTTTCGTTTATTCGTTATTTCTTTCTATCTTTTTCCTGCGTTTGTTCATTCGTTTTTTCCTTTTCTCTTTCTTTCTTTCATTAGTTTGTTCTTTTGTTCTTTCTTTCTTGCTTCCTTTCTTTCTTTCTTTTTTCGTTTGTTCTTTCTTTCTTTTTTTCTTTATTTCGTTTGTTCGTTCATTCATTTTTTCCTTTTTCGTTCGTTCTTTCTTTCTTTCGTTTGTTCGTTCTTTCTTTCCTCCTTCCTTTCGTTTTTCGTTCTTTCGTTCTTTCTTTCTTTCTTTCTTTCTTTCTTTCTTTCGTTTGTTTGTTCTTTCTTTCTTTCCTTCTTTATTTCTTTCTTTCGTTTGTTTTTTCTGTCTTTCTTTCTTTCTTTCGTTTCTTCTTTCTTTCTTTCTTTCTTTCTTTATTTATTTTGTTTGTTCTTTTCTTTATTTCTTTTTCTTTATTTTGTTCTTTCTTTCTTTCGTTTGTACGTTCTTTCTTTCTTTCTTTCTTTAGTTTGTTCTTTCTTTCTTTCTTTCTTTCTTTCTTTCTTGCTTCCTTTCGTTTGTTCGTTCTTTCTTTCTTTCTGTCTTTCTTTCTTTCTTTTTTTGTTTTGTTTTTCGTTCTTTCTTTCTTTCTTTCTTTCTTTCTTTCTTTCAATCATTTGTTTTTTTTTCTTTCTTTCTTCCTTTGTATTTTTTGTTCATTCTTTCTTTCTTTCTTGCTTTCATTCGATCGTTCTTTATTTCTTTCTTTCTGTCTTTTGTTCGTCCTTTCTTTCTTTCTTTCGTTCGTTCTTTCTTTCTTTCTGTCTTTTGTTCGTTCTTTCTTCCTTTCTTTCTTTCTTTCGTTCGTTCTTTCTTTCTTTTTGATACAGTATGTACCGTTTTTTTTCCTGTGCCACGCTCCCCCCTCCTGTACCCCATCCTTCACATATCTCTCCTTCCTTCCTTCCTTCCTTCCTTCCTTCATTTCTTCCTTTTTCTTTCCTTTCTTTCTTCATTTTTTTTTGTTCTATGAGAGTCGCTGGTTTGTTTTCGCTCCATTTCCCGCCTTTTTAAACACTTCCAGGATTCGCCATCTTTGTTTCTGTTTTTCATTCTTCCATTCTTTCTTTCTTTCTTTCTTTCTTTCTTTCTTTCTTTCTCCAAAAACCTTTTAAGCAAACATCACAATTCCTTCTTTCTCTCTCTCTCTTAACCGATTCCATCCAGTAACAGACGACGTTAAAGGGGGGCCTGGAGGGGGGCGTTTGAAGTTCTGTTCGAAACCGTCGGCCATTTTTTTCTCGTTTTTTTTTTCTCTCCTTTCTTCGTCTCTTTCTTTCTTTATCTGCTATTAATCTCTCACTCTCTCTCTCTCTCTCTCTTCCTTTTTTCGACTTTCTTTTTTTGTTTTGTTACTATCTATGTGTCTATTAACTTTACTTTCTTTTTTTCTTTCTCTCTTTCTTTCTTCCTTCCTTTCTTTCGTTTTTCGTTCTTTCGTTGTTTCTTTCTTCATTTCGTTTGTTCATTCTTTCTCTCTTTCTTTCTTTCGTTTATTCGTTATTTCTTTCTCTCTTTTTCTTTCGTTTGTTCATTCGTTTTTTCCTTTTCTCTTTCTTTCTTTCTTTCTTTAGTTTGTTCTTTTGTTCTTTCTTTCTTGCTTCCTTTCTTTCTTTCTTTTTTCGTTTGTTCTTTCTTTCTTTTTTTCTTTATTTCGTTTGTTCGTTCATTCATTTTTTCTTTTTTCGTTCGTTCTTTCTTTCTTTTGTTTGTTCGTTCTTTCTTTCCTCCTTCCTTTCGTTTTTCGTTCTTTCATTCTTTCTTTCTTTCTTTCTTTCTTTCGTTTGTTTGTTCTTTCTTTCTTTCTTTCTTTCTTTCGTTTGTTTTTTCTGTCTTTCTTTCTTTGTTTCGTTTCTTCTTTCTTTCTTTCTTTCTTTCTTTATTTTGTTTGTTCTTTTCTTTATTTCTTTTTCTTTATTTTGTTCTTTCTTTCTTTCTTTCTTTCTTTCTTTCGTTTGTACGTTCTTTCTTTCTTTCTTTCTTTCTTTAGTTTGTTCTTTCTTTCTTTCTTTCTTTCTTGCTTCCTTTCGTTTGTTCGTTCTTTCTTTCTGTCTTTCTTTCTTTCTTTCTTTCTTTTTTTGTTTTGTTTTTCGTTCTTGCTTTCTTTCTTTCTTTCAATCATTTGTTTTTTTTCTTTCTTTCTTCCTTTCTATTTTTGGTTCATTCTTTCTTTCTTTCTTGCTTTCATTCGATCGTTCTTTCTTTCTTTCTGTCTTTTGTTCGTTCTTTCTTCCTTTCTTTCGTTTGTTCGTTCTTTCTTTCTTTCTGATACAGTATTTACCGTTTTTTTTCCTGTGCCACGCTCCCCCCTCCTGTACCCCATCCTTCACATATCTCTCCTTCCTTCCTTCCTTCCTTCCTTAATTTCTTCCTTTTTCGTTCCTTTCTTTCTTCATTTTTTTTTGTTCTATGAGCCTCGCTGGTGCGTTTTCGCTCCATTTCCCGCCTTTTTAAACACTTCCAGGATTCGCCATCTTTGTTTCTGTTTTTCATTCTTCCATTCTTTCTTTCTTTCTTTCTTTCTTTCTTTCTTTCTTTCTTTCTTTCTTTCTTTCTCCAAAAACCTTTTAAGCAGACATCACAATTCCTTCTTTCTCTCTCTCTCTCTTAACCGATTCCATCCAGTAACAGACGACGTTAAAGGGGGGCCTGGAGGGGGGCGTTTGAAGTTCTGTTCGAAACCGTCGGCCATTTTTTTCTCGTTTTTTTTTCTCTCCTTTCTTTGTCTCTTTCTTTCTTTATCTGCTATTAATCTCTCACTCTCTCTCTCTCTCTCTTCCTTTTTTCGACTTTCTTTTTTTGTTTTGTTACTATCTATGTGTCTATTAACTTTACTTTCTTTTTTTCTTTCTCTCTTTCTTTCTTTCTTTCTTTCTTTCGTTTTTCGTTCTTTCGTTGTTTCTTTCTTCATTTCGTTTGTTCATTCTTTCTCTCTTTCTTTCTTTCGTTTATTCGTTATTTCTTTCTCTCTTTTTCCTACGTTTGTTCATTCGTTTTTTCCTTTTCTCTTTCTTTCTTTCTTTAGTTTGTTCTTTTGTTCTTTCTTTCTTGCTTCCTTTCTTTCTTTCTTTTTTCGTTTGTTCTTTCTTTCTTTTTTTCTTTATTTCGTTTGTTCGTTCATTCATTTTTTATTTTTTCGTTCGTTCTTTCTTTCTTTCGTTTGTTCGTTCTTTCTTTCCTCCTTCCTTTCGTTTTTCGTTCTTTCGTTCTTTCTTTCTTTCTTTCTTTCTTTCTTGCTTTCTTTCGTTTGTTTGTTCTTTCTTTCTTTCCTTCTTTATTTCTTTCTTTCGTTTGTTTGTTCTTTCTTTCTTTCCTTCTTTATTTCTTTCTTTCGTTTGTTTTTTCTGTCTTTCTTTCTTTCTTTCGTCTCTTCTTTCTTTCTTTCTTTCTTTCTTTCTTTATTTTGCTTGTTCTTTTCTTTATTTCTTTTTCTTTATTTTGTTCTTTCTTTCTTTCGTTCGTACGTTCTTTCTTTCTTTCTTTAGTTTGTTCTTTCTTTCTTTCTTTCTTTCTTTCTTGCTTCCTTTCGTTTGTTCGTTCTTTCTTTCTTTCTGTCTTTCTTTCTTTCTTTCTTTCTTTCTTTTTTTGTTTTGTTTTTCGTTCTTGCTTTCTTTCTTTCTTTCAATCATTTGTTTTTTTTCTTTCTTTCTTCCTTTGTATTTTTTGTTCATTCTTTCTTTCTTTCTTGCTTTCATTCGATCGTTCTTTCTTTCTTTCTTTCTTTCTGTCTTTTGTTCGTTCTTTCTTCCTTTCTTTCTTTCGTTCGTTCTTTCTTTCTTTCTGATACAGTATGTACCGTTTTTTTTCCTGTGCCACGCTCCCCCCTCCTGTACCCCATCCTTCACATATCTCTCCTTCCTTCCTTCCTTCCTTCCTTCCTTCTTTCCTTCATTCCTTTTTCTTTCCTTTCTTTCTTCATTTTTTTTTTGTTCTATGAGAGTCGCTGGTTTGTTTTCGCTCCATTTCCCGCCTTTTTAAACACTTCCAGGATTCGCCATCTTTGTTTCTGTTTTTCATTCTTCCATTCTTTCTTTCTTTCTTTCTTTCCTTCTTTCTTTCTTTCTTTCTTTCTTTCGTTTATTCGTTATTTCTTTCTCTCTTTTTCCTACGTTTGTTCATTCGTTTTTTCCTTCTCTCTTTCTTTCTTTCTTTAGTTTGTTCTTTTGTTCTTTCTTTCTTGCTTCCTTTCTTTCTTTCTTTTTTCGTTTGTTCTTTCTTTCTTTTTTTTTATTTCGTTTTTTCGTTCATTCATTTTTTCTTTTTTCGTTCGTTCTTTCTTTCTTTCGTTTGTTCGTTCTTTCTTTCCTCCTTCCTTTCGTTTTTCGTTCTTTCATTCTTTCTTTCTTTCTTTCTTTCTTTCTTTCGTTTGTTTGTTCTTTCTTTCTTTCCTTCTTTATTTCTTTCTTTCGTTTGTTTTTTCTGTCTTTCTTTCTTTCTTTCGTTTCTTCTTTCTTTCTTTCTTTCTTTCTTTCTTTCTTTATTTTGTTTGTTCTTTTCTTTATTTCTTTTTCTTTATTTTGTTCTTTCTTTCTTTCTTTCTTTCGTTTGTACGTTCTTTCTTTCTTTCTTTAGTTTGTTCTTTCTTTCTTTCTTTCTTTCTTTCTTTCTTTCTTTCTTGCTTCCTTTCGTTTGTTCGTTCTTTCTTTCTTTCTGTCTTTCTTTCTTTCTTTCTTTCTTTCTTTCTTTGTTTTGTTTTTCGTACTTTCTTTCTTTCTTTCTTTCAATCATTTGTTTTTTTTTCTTTCTTTCTTCCTTTGTATTTTTTGTTCATTCTTTCTTTCTTTCTTGCTTTCATTCGATCGTTCTTTCTTTCTTTCTGTCTTTTGTTCGTTCTTTCTTCCTTTCTTTCTTTCGTTCGTTCTTTCTTTCTTTTTGATACAGTATGTACCGTTTTTTTTCCTGTGCCACGCTCCCCCCTCCTGTACCCCATCCTTCACATATCTCTCCTTCCTTCCTTCCTTCCTTCCTTCCTTCTTTCCTTCCTTCCTTTTTCTTTCCTTTCTTTCTTCATTTTTTTTTTGTTCTATGAGAGTCGCTGGTTTGTTTTCGCTCCATTTCCCGCCTTTTTAAACACTTCCAGGATTCGCCATCTTTGTTTCTGTTTTTCATTCTTCCATTCTTTCTTTCTTTCTTTCTTTCTTTCCTTCTTTCTTTCTTTCTTTCTTTCTTTCTTTCTCCAAAAACTCTTTAAGCAGACATCACAATTCCTTCTTTCTCTCTCTCTCTCTTAACCGATTCCATCCAGTAACAGACGACGTTAAAGGGGGGCCTGGAGGGGGGCGTTTGAAGTTCTGTTCGAAACCGTCGGCCATTTTTTTCTCGTTTTTTTTTTCTCTCCTTTCTTCGTCTCTTTCTTTCTTTATCTGCTATTAATCTCTCACTCTCTCTCTCTCTCTCTCTTCCTTTTTTCGACTTTCTTTTTTTGTTTTGTTACTATCTATGTGTCTATTAACTTTACTTTCTTTTTTTCTTTCTCTCTTTCTTTCTTCCTTCCTTTCTTTCGTTTTTCGTTCTTTCGTTGTTTCTTTCTTCATTTCGTTTGTTCATTCTTTCTCTCTTTCTTTCTTTCGTTTATTCGTTATTTCTTTCTCTCTTTTTCTTTCGTTTGTTCATTCGTTTTTTCCTTTTCTCTTTCTTTCTTTCTTTCTTTAGTTTGTTCTTTTGTTCTTTCTTTCTTGCTTCCTTTCTTTCTTTCTTTTTTCGTTTGTTCTTTCTTTCTTTTTTTCTTTATTTCGTTTGTTCGTTCATTCATTTTTTCTTTTTTCGTTCGTTCTTTCTTTCTTTCGTTTGTTCGTTCTTTCTTTCCTCCTTCCTTTCGTTTTTCGTTCTTTCATTCTTTCTTTCTTTCTTTCTTTCTTTCGTTTGTTTGTTCTTTCTTTCTTTCCTTCTTTATTTCTTTCTTTCGTTTGTTTTTTCTGTCTTTCTTTCTTTCTTTCGTTTCTTCTTTCTTTCTTTCTTTCTTTCTTTCTTTATTTTGTTTGTTCTTTTCTTTATTTCTTTTTCTTTATTTTGTTCTTTCTTTCTTTCTTTCTTTCGTTTGTACGTTCTTTCTTTCTTTCTTTAGTTTGTTCTTTCTTTCTTTCTTTCTTTCTTTCTTTCTTTCTTTCTTTCTTGCTTCCTTTCGTTTGTTCGTTCTTTCTTTCTTTCTGTCTTTCTTTCTTTCTTTCTTTCTTTCTTTCTTTCTTTGTTTTGTTTTTCGTACTTTCTTTCTTTCTTTCTTTCAATCATTTGTTTTTTTTTCTTTCTTTCTTCCTTTGTATTTTTTGTTCATTCTTTCTTTCTTTCTTGCTTTCATTCGATCGTTCTTTCTTTCTTTCTGTCTTTTGTTCGTTCTTTCTTCCTTTCTTTCTTTCGTTCGTTCTTTCTTTCTTTTTGATACAGTATGTACCGTTTTTTTTCCTGTGCCACGCTCCCCCCTCCTGTACCCCATCCTTCACATATCTCTCCTTCCTTCCTTCCTTCCTTCCTTCCTTCTTTCCTTCCTTCCTTTTTCTTTCCTTTCTTTCTTCATTTTTTTTTTTGTTCTATGAGAGTCGCTGGTTTGTTTTCGCTCCATTTCCCGCCTTTTTAAACACTTCCAGGATTCGCCATCTTTGTTTCTGTTTTTCATTCTTCCATTCTTTCTTTCTTTCTTTCTTTCCTTCTTTCTTTCTTTCTTTCTTTCTTTCTTTCTTTCTTGCTTTCTCCAAAAACTCTTTAAGCAGACATCACAATTCCTTCTTTCTCTCTCTCTCTCTTAACCGATTCCATCCAGTAACAGACGACGTTAAAGGGGGGCCTGGAGGGGGGCGTTTGAAGTTCTGTTCGAAACCGTCGGCCATTTTTTTCTCGTTTTTTTTTTCTCTCCTTTCTTCGTCTCTTTCTTTCTTTATCTGCTATTAATCTCTCACTCTCTCTCTCTCTCTTCCTTTTTTCGACTTTCTTTTTTTGTTTTGTTACTATCTATGTGTCTATCAACTTTACTTTCTTTTTTTCTTTCTCTCTTTCTTTCTTTCTTTCTTTCGTTTTTCGTTCTTTCGTTGTTTCTTTCTTCATTTCGTTTGTTCATTCTTTCTCTCTTTCTTTCTTTCGTTTATTCGTTATTTCTTTCTCTCTTTTTCCTACGTTTGTTCATTCGTTTTTTCCTTTTCTCTTTCTTTCTTTCTTTCTTTAGTTTGTTCTTTTGTTCTTTCTTTCTTGCTTCCTTTCTTTCTTTCTTTTTTCGTTTGTTCTTTCTTTCTTTTTTTCTTTATTTCGTTTGTTCGTTCATTCATTTTTTCTTTTTTCGTTCGTTCTTTCTTTCTTTCGTTTGTTCGTTCTTTCTTTCCTCCTTCCTTTCGTTTTTCGTTCTTTCATTCTTTCTTTCTTTCTTTCTTTCTTTCTTTCGTTTGTTTGTTCTTTCTTTCTTTCCTTCTTTATTTCTTTCTTTCGTTTGTTTTTTCTGTCTTTCTTTCTTTCTTTCGTTTCTTCTTTCTTTCTTTCTTTCTTTCTTTATTTATTTTGTTTGTTCTTTTCTTTATTTCTTTTTCTTTATTTTGTTCTTTCTTTCTTTCTTTCTTTCGTTTGTACGTTCTTTCTTTCTTCCTTTCTTTAGTTTGTTCTTTCTTTCTTTCTTTCTTTCTTTCTTTCTTTCTTTCTTTCTTTCTTGCTTCCTTTCGTTTGTTCGTTCTTTCTTTCTTTCTGTCTTTCTTTCTTTCTTTTTTTGTTTTGTTTTTCGTTCTTTCTTTCTTTCTTTCTTTCTTTCAATCATTTGTTTTTTTTCTTTCTTTCTTCCTTTGTATTTTTTGTTCATTGTTTCTTTCTTTCTTGCTTTCATTCGATCGTTCTTTCTTTCTTTCTTTCTGTCTTTTGTTCGTCCTTTCTTTCTTTCTTTCGTTCGTTCTTTCTTTCTTTCTTCGTTTGTTCGTTCTTTCTTCCTTTCTTTCTTTCTTTCGTTCGTTCTTTCTTTCTTTTTGATACAGTATGTACCGTTTTTTTTCCTGTGCCACGCTCCCCCCTCCTGTACCCCATCCTTCACATATCTCTCCTTCCTTCCTTCCTTCCTTCCTTCATTTCTTCCTTTTTCTTTCCTTTCTTTCTTTTTTTTTGTTCTATGAGCCTCGCTGGTTCGTTTTCGCTCCATTTCCCGCCTTTTTAAACACTTCCAGGATTCGCCATCTTTGTTTCTGTTTTTCACTCTTCCATTCTTTCTTTCTTTCTTTCTTTCTTTCCTTCTTTCTTTCTTTCTTTCTTTCTCCAAAAACTCTTTAAGCAGACATCACAATTCCTTCTTTCTCTCTCTCTCTCTTAACCGATTCCATCCAGTAACAGACGACGTTAAAGGGGGCCTGGAGGGGGGCGTTTGAAGTTCTGTTCGAAACCGTCGGCCATTTTTTTTCTCGTTTTTTTTTTCTCTCCTTTCTTCGTCTCTTTCTTTCTTTATCTGCTATTAATCTCTCACTCTCTCTCTCTCTCTTCCTTTTTTCGACTTTCTTTTTTTGTTTTGTTACTATGTGTCTACCAACTTTACATTCTTTTTTTCTTTTTTCTTTCTTTCTTTCTTTCTTTCGTTTATTCGTTATTTCTTTCTCTCTTTTTCCTACGTTTGTTCATTCGTTTTTTCCTTTTCTCTTTCTTTCTTTCTTTAGTTTGTTCTTTCGTTCTTTCTTTCTTGCTTCCTTTCTTTCTTTCTTTTTTCGTTTGTTCTTTCTTTCTTTTTTCTTTCTTTCGTTTTTTCGTTCATTCATTTTTTTTCGTTTGTTCTTTCTTTCTTCCTTTCTTTCTTTCGTTTGTTCGTTCTTTCTTTCCTCCTTTATTTCGTTTTTCGTTCTTTCCTTCTTTCTTTCTTTCTTTCTTTCTTTCTTTCTTTCTTTCTTTCGTTTGTTTGTTCTTTCTTTCTTTCCTTCTTTCTTTCTTTCTTTCGTTTGTTTTTTCTGTCTTTCTTTCTTTCTTTCTTTCTTAATTTGTTCGTTATTTCTTTCTTTCTTTCTTTCGTTTGTACGTTCTTTCTTTCTTTCTTTCGTTTTTCGTTCTTTCTTTCTTTCTTTCTTTATCGGCTCTTAATCTCTCTGTTTAACTTACATTGTCCGTCCTTTCTTTCTTTCTTCCTTTCTTTCATTCCTTGTTTCTTTCTTTCTTTCTTTCTTTCTTTCTTTCTTTCTTTCTTTCTTTCTTTTTCCTCTCCAAACTCTGTCGGCGCCAAAACCCCTTTAAGCAGACCTCACAATTCTTTCTTTCTCTCGCTCTCTTAACCGATTCCATCCAGTCACAGACGTCGTTAAATGGGGGCCTAGAATTGGGGTTCTGTTCGAATTCGTCAGCCATTTTGTCTCGTTTTTATTTTCTCCTTCGTTCTTTTTTTATTCGTCTCTTTCTTTCTTTGTCTGCTATTAATCACTCTCTCACACTCTCTCTCACTCTCTCTCTCTTCCTTTTATTTGTTTGTTTGTTTCTTTCTTTCTTTCGTTTTTCGTTCTTTCTTTTTTCTTTCTTTCGTTTGTTTTTTTTCTTTCTTTCTTACTGTCTTTCTTTCTTTCTTTCTTTCTTTCTTTCTTTCGTTTGTTCGTTCTTTCTTTCTTTCTGAAACAGTACGTACCGTTATTTTCCGATGTCAAGCTCTCCCCTCCTCTACCCCAATCTTCACATATCTCTCCTTCCTTCCTTCCTTCCTTCCTTCCTTCCTTCCTTCCTTCATTTCTTCCTTCCTTTCTCTCTTTCTTTTTTTTTTTTTTTTTTTTTGTTCTATGAGCCGCGCTGGTTCGATTTACCTCCAATTCCCGCCTTTTTAAACACTTCCAGGATTCGCCATCTTTGTTTTTGTTTTTCTTTCTATCTTACTTTCCTCATCGTCTTTTAATATTTCACTGGAGTTTTCTTTCTTTCTTTCTGTTCATTCTTTCGTTCTTTCTTTCTTTATTTTTATTCTTCTTTTCTTTCTTTCTTTCTTTCTATTTTTCCTTTCTTTCTTTCTTTCTTTCTTTCTTCATCTGCACTAAATTTCTCTGTTTACCTTACATTGATAATCCTTTCTTTCTTCCTTTCTTTCTTTCTTCTTCCTTTCTTTCTCTCTTTCTTTCTTCATCTGCTCCTAATCTCTCTGTTTACCTTACATTGTACGTCCTTCCTTCCTTCCTTCCTTTCTTTCTTTCTTTCTTTCTTTCTTTCTTTCTTTCTTTCTTTCTCCTCTCCAAACTCTGTCGGCGCCAACAACCCTTTAAGCAGATATCATAATTCTTTCTTTCTCTCGCTCTCTTAACCGATTCCATCCAGTCACAGACGTCGTTAAATGGGGGCCTCGAATTGGGGTTCTGTTCGAATTCGTCAGCCATTTTGTCTCGTTTTTATTCTCTCCTTCGTTCTTTTTTTATTCGTCTCTTTCTTTCTTTGTCTGCTATTAATCACTCTCTCACACTCTCTCTCACTCTCTCTCTCTCTTCCTTTTATTTGTTTGTTTGTTTGTTTCGTTTTTCGTTCTTTCTTTCTTTCTTTCGTTTGTTTTTTTTCTTTCTTTCTTTCTGTCTTTCTTTCTTTCTTTCTTTCTTTCTTTCTTTCGTTTGTTCGTTCTTTCTTTCTTTCTTTCTGAAACAGTACGTACCGTTATATTCCGATGTCAAGCTCTCCCCTCCTCTACCCCAATCTTCACATATCTCTCCTTCCTTCCTTCCTTCCTTCCTTCCTTCATTTCTTCCTTCCTTTCTCTCTTTCTTTTTTTTTTTTTTTTTTTTTGTTCTATGAGCCGCGCTGGTTCGATTTACCTCCAATTCCCGCCTTTTTAAACACTTCCAGGATTCGCCATCTTTGTTTTTGTTTTTCTTTCTTTCTATCTTACCCCAATCTTCACATATCTCTACTTCCTTCCTTCCTTCCTTCCTTCCTTCCTTCCTTCATTTCTTCCTTCCTTTCTCTCTTTCTTTTTTTTTTTTTTTTCTATGAGCCGCGCTGGTTCGATTTATCTCCAATTCCCGCCTTTTTAAACACTTCCAGGATTCGCCATCTTTGTTTTTGTTTTTCTTTCTTTCTATCTTACTTTCCTCATCGGCTTTTAATATTTCATTGGAGTTTTCTTTCTTTCCTTCTTTCTGTTCATTCTTTCGTTCTTTCTTTCTTTATTTTTATTCTTCCTTTCTTTCTTTCTTTCTTTCTATTTTTCCTTTCTTTCTTTCTTTCTTTCTTTCTTTCTTTCTTCATCTGCACTAAATTTCTCTGTTTACCTTTATTGACACTCCTTTCTTTCTTCCTTTCTTTCTTTCTTCTTCCTTTCTTTCTCTCTTTCTTTCTTCATCTGCTCCTAATCTCTCTGTTTACCTTACATTGTACGTCCTTCCTTCCTTCCTTTCTTCTTTCTTTCTTTCTTTCTTTCTTTCTTTCTTTCTTTCTTTCTTTCTTTCTTTCTTTCTTTCTCCTCTCCAAACTCTGTCGACGCCAACAACACTTTAAGCAGATATCATAATTCTTTCTTTCTCTCGCTCTCTTAACCGATTCCATCCAGTCACAGACGTTATTAAATGGGGGCCTGGAATTGGGGTTCTGTTCGAATTCGTCAGCCATTTTGTCTCGTTTTTATTTTCTCCTTCGTTCTTTTTTTATTCGTCTCTTTCTTTCTTTGTCTGCTATTAATCACTCTCTCACACTCTCTCTCACTCTCTCTCTCTCTTCCTTTTATTTGTTTGTTTGTTTGTTTCGTTTTTCGTTCTTTCTTTCTTTCTTTCGTTTTTTTTTTCTTTCTTTCTTTCTGTCTTTCTTTCTTTCTTTCTTTCTTTCTTTCTTTCTTTCTTTCTTTCGTTTGTTCGTTCTTTCTTTCTTTCTGAAACAGTACGTACCGTTATTTTCCGATGTCAAGCTCTCCCCTCCTCTACCCCAATCTTCACATATCTCTCCTTCCTTCCTTCCTTCCTTCCTTCATTTCTTCCTTCCTTTCTCTCTTTCTTTTTTTTTTTTTTTTTTTTGTTCTATGAGCCGCGCTGGTTCGATTTCTCTCCAATTCCCGCCTTTTTTAACACTTCCAGGATTCGCCATCTTTGTTTTTGTTTTTCTTTCTTTCTATCTTACTTTCCTCATCGGCTTTTAATATTTCATTGGAGTTTTCTTTCTTTCTTTCTTTCTGTTCATTCTTTCGGTCTTTCTTTCTTCATTTTTATTCTTCCTTTCTTTCTTTCTTTCTTTCTATTTTTCCTTTCTTTCTTTCTTTCTTTCTTTCTTCATCTGCACTAAATTTCTCTGTTTACCTTACATTGACACTCCTTTCTTTCTTCCTTTCTTTCTTTCTTCTTCCTTTCTTTCTCTCTTTCTTTCTTCATCTGCTCCTAATCTCTCTGTTTACCTTACATTGTACGTCCTTCCTTCCTTCCTTCCTTCCTTCCTTCCTTTCTTTGTTTCTTTCTTTGTTTCTTTCTTTCTTTCTCCTCTCCAAACTCTGTCGGCGCCAACAACCCTTTAAGCAGATATCATAATTCTTTCTTTCTCTCGCTCTCTTAACCGATTCCATCCAGTCACAGACGTCGTTAAATGGGGGCCTAGAATTGGGGTTCTGTTCGAATTCGTCAGCCATTTTGTCTCGTTTTTATTTTCTCCTTCGTTCTTTATTTATTCGTCTCTTTCTTTCTTTGTCTGCTATTAATCACTCTCTCACACTCTCTCTCACTCTCTCTCTCTTCCTTTTATTTGTTTGTTTGTTTGTTTCTTTCTTTCTTTCGTTTTTCGTTCTTTCTTTCTTTCTTTCGTTTGTTTTTTTTTCTTTCTTTCTTTCTGTCTTTCTTTCTTTCTTTCTTTCTTCATTTCGTTTGTCCTTTCTTTCTTTCTTCCTTTCTTTCATTCCTTGTTTCTTTCTTTCTTTCTTTCTTTCTTTCTTTCTTTCTTTCTCCTCTCCAAACTCTGTCGGCGCCAAAACCCCTTTAAGCAGACCTCACAATTCTTTCTTTCTCTCGCTCTCTTAACCGATTCCATCAAATGACAGACGTCGTAAATGTGGGGCCTGGAGTGTGTGGGGGGGGGGGTGCGGTTCTGTTCGAAACCGACGGCCGTCTATTCAATTTTCATTCTTTTTTCTCCTAGTTACTTTCTTTCTTTCTTTCTATTTTTCCTTTCTTTCTTTCTATTCTATCTTTCTATTCTTCTTTTCTTTCTTTCTTTCTTTTTTTTCTTTCTTACGGTCTGTCTTTCTTTCTTTCTATCTTTCTTACCTAATCAGCTTTTCATATTTCATTGGAGTTTTCTTTCTTTCTTTCTTTCTGTTCATTCTTTCGGTCTTTCTTTCTATATTTTTAATCTTTTGGTCTTTCTTTCCATTTTTCCTTTCTTTTTTTCTTTTTTCTTTCTTTCTTTCTTTCTTTCTTTCATTCTTTCTTTCTTTCATTCTTTCTTTCTTTCTTTCGTTCTATTATTGCTTTCTTTCTGTCTTCCTTTCTCTCTTTCTTTCTATTCTTTCTTTCTATCTCTCTGTCCTTTTTCTTACTATATTTCTTTCTTTGTATTCTTTCTTTCTTTTTTTTTCATTCTTTTTATTCTTTCTTTCTAACTTCTGTCTTTCTTTCTTTCTTGCTATTGCCATCTATCTGTTACGTTCTTTCTTTCTTTCTTTCTTTATCTGCTCTTAATCTCTCTGTTTACCTTACATTGTCCGTCCTTTCTTTCTTTCTTCCTTTCTTTCTTTCTTTCTTTCTTTCTTCCTTTCTTTCTTTTTTTTTCTTTCTTTCTTTCTTTCTTTCTTTCTTTCATTCTTTCTTTCTTCATCTGCTCTTAATCTCTCTGTTTACCTTACATTGTCAGTCTTTCTTTCTTCCTTTCTCTCTTTCTTTGTTCATTTCTTTCTCTCTATCTTTCTTCATCTGCTCCTAATCTCTCTGTTTACCTTACATTGTAATTCCTTTCTTTCTTTCTTTCTTTCTTTCTTTCTTTCTTTCTTCGTTCTTTCTCCCTTTCTTCTTTCTTTCTTTCTTTCTTTCTTTTTTTCTTTCTTTTTTTCTTTCTTTCTTTATCTGCTCTTAATCTCTCTGTTTACATTACATTGTCAGTCCTTTCTTTCTTTCTCCCTTTCTTTCTTTCTTTCTTTCTTTCTTTCTTTCTTTCTCTCTTTCTCTTTATTCATCAGCGTCTAATCTCTCTGTTTACCTTACATTGTCCTTCCTTTCTTTCTTTCTTTAATTTTTTCTTCATCTGCATCTAATCTTTCTGATTACATTACATTGTACTTTGTTTGCTTCTTTCTTTCTTTCTTCCTTACTTTCTGTCTTCTTTTCTTTCATTCTTAAGGTAAAGAAAGAAAGGAAGAAAGAAATAAGGAAAGAAAAAGAGAGAAAGAAAGAAAGAAAGAAAGAATGAAAGGACGGATAATGTATGGTAAACAGATATTAATAGCAGATTAAGAAACAAAGAGAGTAAGAAAGAAAGGAAGAAAGAAAGAAAATAAGAAAGGAAGAAAAAAAGAAAGAAAGAAAAGAAGAAAGAAAAAAGAAAGAAAGTAAGAAAGAAAGTAAGGACAATGTAAGGTAAACCGAGAGATTAAGAGCAGATAAATAAAGAAAGGAAGAAAGAAAGGAAGAAAGAAAGAAAGGACGGATAATGTATGGTAAACAGAGAGATTAAGAGCAGATAAAGAAGAAAAAAAGAAAGGAAGGAAGGAAGGAAGGAAGAAAGAAAGAAAGAAAGAAAGAAAGTATAGACGGACAATGTAAGGTAAACTGAGAGATTAAGAGTAGATAAAGAAAGAAAGAACGACAGAAAGAAAGAAAGAAAGAAAGAAAGAACGGAAGAAAAAAGAAAGGTAATTAAAAAAGACATGTAAATTAAACAGAGAGATTAACAGCAGATAAAGAAAGAAAGAAAGAAAAAAAAGAAAGGAAAAAAGAAAGAAAGAAAAGAAGAAACGAAGAAAGAAAGAAAGAAAGAAAGAAAGAAAGAAAGAAAGAAAGGACGAGGTAAGGTGAAGAGAGAGGTTAAGGGCAGAAAATAAAAGAAGGAAAGAAAGAAAGGAAGAAAGAAAGAAAGAAAGAAGAAAGAAAGAAAGAAAGAAAGTAAGGACAATGTGAAGGTAAACCTAGAGATTAAGAGCAGATAAAGAAAGAAAGGAAGAAAGAAAGGAAAAAAGAAGGAAAGGGCGGATAATGTATGGCAAACAGATATTAATAGCAGATTAAGAAACAAAGAGAGTAAGAAAGAAAGGAAGAAAGAAAGAAAATAAGAAAGGAAGAAAAAAAGAAAGAAAGAAAAGAAGAAAGAAAGAAAGAAAGAAAGAAAGTAAGGACAATGTAAGGTAAACCGAGAGATTAAGAGCAGATAAAGAAAGAAAGGAAGAAAGAAAGGAAGAAAGAAAGAAAGGACGGATAATGTATGGTAAACAGAGAGATTAAGAGCAGATAAAGAAGAAAAAAAGAAAGGAAGAAAGGAAGGAAGGTAGAAAGAAAGAAAGAAAGAAAGAAAGACGGACAATGTAAGGTAAACAGAGAGAGTAAGAGCAGATAAAGAAGAAAGAATGAAAGAAAGAAAGAACGAAAGAAAGAATGAAAGAAAGAAAGAAAGGGCGGACAATGTAAGGTAATCAGAGAGATTAAGAGAAGACAAAGAAAGAAAAAAGGAAGAAAGAAAGAACGTAAGAAAGAAAGAAAGGACGTACAATGTAACGTAAACAGAGAGATTAAGAGCAGATAAAGAAAGAAAGAAATAAAGAAAGAAAGAAAGAAAGAAAGAAAGAAAGGAAAAAAAAAAGAAAGAAACAAAGTAAGGACAATGTAAGGTAAGGTAAACGGAGAGATTAAGAGCAGATAAAGAAAGAAAGAAAGAAAGAAAGAAAGAAAGAAAGAAAGAAAGAAAGAAAGAAAAAAAAAGAAGGAAAGAAAGAAAGAAAGAAAGGAAAAAAGAACGAAAGGCCGGACAATGTAATGTAAACAGAGAGATTAAGAGCAGACAATAACAGAAAGAAAGAAAGAAAGAAAGAAAGAAAGAAAGAAAGAAAGAAAGAAATAATGAAAGGAAGAAAGAAAGAAAGAAAGGACGGACAATGTAATGTAAACAGAGAGATTAAGAGCAGAGAAAGAAAGAAACAAAGAAAGAAACAAAGAAAGTAAGAAAGAAAGAAAGTATAGACGGACAATGTAAGGTAAACTGAGAGATTAAGAGTAGATAAAGAAAGAAAGAAATAAAGAAAGAAAGAAAGAGAGAAAGAACGGAAGAAAAAAGAAAGGTAATTAAAAAAGAAATGTAAATTAAACAGAGAGATTAAGAGCAGATAAAGAGAGAAAGAAAGAAAAAAAGAAAGGAAAAAAGAAAGAAAGAAAAGAAGAAACGAAGAAAGAAAGAAAGAAAGAAAGAAAGGACAAGGTAAGGTGAAGAGAGAGGTTAAGGGCAGATAATAAAAGAAGGAAAGAAAGAAAGAAAGGAAGAAAGAAAGAAGGAAGGTTGGACAGTGTAAGGTAATCAGAGAGATTAAGAGCAG
>CAWVQA010000205.1:233317-248317 GCA_963932145.1 Acanthosepion lycidas | reverse complement strand
TCGTTCTTTCTTTCTTTCTTTCTTTCTTTCTTTCTTTCTCTCTTTCTTTCTTTCTTACTTTCTTTCTTTTTTCGTCCCTTTATTCCTCTATTCTGCGATTCCTTTATTCTCTCATTCCTTTCCCTTTGGTTTATTCGGTTGCGTGTCCGTCTCTTTGTTTCTTTGTTTCTTTCTTTCGTTCTTTCTTTCTTTCTTTCTTTCTTTCTTTCGCTCTTTCATTCTTTCTTACTTTCTTTCTTTTTTGGATCCCTTTATTTCTCTATTCTGCGATTCCTTTATTCTCTCATTCCTTTCCCTTTGGTTTATTTGGTTGCGTGTTTGTCTCTATGTTTCTTTGTTTGTTTGTGTGTTTGTTTGTTTCTTTGTTGCTTTCTTTGTTTCTTCATTTCTTTCTTTCTTTCTTTCTTTCTTTCTTTTTTTATTTATTCGTTTATTTGTTTTCTTTCTTTTTTTTAAATCATTCTTTCTTTCTTTCTTTTTCTTTCTTTTTTTCTCGACTTTTTTTTCGACTTTCTTTCTTTCTTTCTTTGTTTCTTTCTTGCTTTCTTTATTGCTTTCTTTCTTTCTTTCTTTCTTTCTTTCTTTCTTTCTTTCTTTGCTTTTCATATTTCTTTCTTTGTTTTTTTGTTTCTTTCCTTCTTTCTTTATTTCTTTCTTTCTTTCTCTGTCTTTCTTTCTTCTTTCGTTATTTTTTCTTTCTTTCTTTCTTTCTCTTTCTTTACTCCTTCCACCTTTCTTTCTTGCCTCCCACTCTCACTCTCTCTCTCTCTGTCTCTCTCTATACATATATATATATATATATATATATATATATATATATCTCCCCCCTCCGCGGTGAAAAAAAATGCCCCCCCCGCTTTTTTTTTTTTTTTTTTTTTCGTTCTTTCGCTGCAGCTGGAAATTTGAAACACAGACGCCATACGATTAAAAACCAGCGAACGTCATGTTCCCCTTGGAACACAAAGTAACTCGATATGAGAGGAACAACCCCCAACCCCGACCGACCAACCAACCAACCAACCAACCAACCAAGCACAACCCCTCCCCGGAACAGGCCCAAACCCAGGCCCGCGCCCAGGCATCGATGGTGAGCCCCTGACCCATCCTAGCCCGATTTTTACCAACAGCCACCCTCCCGGCCGGGCGCTCGGCACACGCTCTTAACTAGAAAGATTACAAACGTCCACCGACCCGACCACGCCCGACAGACAAGCGAGCATGGCACCATTATCAAACAGGGCCAGCAAGAGACTGCTCCTGCTGCTGGCTAAGTGACTGACAGACTTTGTGGGGCTTTATTTTTCCGCATTACATTATTTTCTTCAGTCATTCACTGACTGACTTGTTTTCGTGTTTAAAGCAAGAAAGTCAAAACAAAAATAAATAAATAAATATATATATATATATATATATATATATATATATATATATATACGAACCGATTCCAAACGGTAAAGGGATTCCGTTAGCATTCACAGAGATAAAAAAATTACAAGACACACGTAAAATGGTTTCGAATGTTATTATATAGTAAAATGATTTCCAATGCATTCCTATAGTAAAATAATTTCCAATGCAATTCTCTAGTAAAATGATTTCCAATGCATTCCTATAGTAAAATAATTTCCAATGCAATTCTCTAGTAAAATGATTTCCAATGCATTCCTATAGTAAAATGATTTCCAATGCATTCCTATAGTAAAATGATTCCCAATGCAATTCTCTAGTAAAATGATTTCCAATGCAATTCTTTAATAAAATGATTTCCTATGCATTCCTATAGTAAAATGATTTCCAATTCAATTCTCTAGTAAAATGATTTCCTAGGCATTCCTATAGTAAAATGATTTCCAATGCATTCCGATAGTAAAATGATTTCCTAGGCATTCCTATAGTAAAATGATTTCCAATGCATTCCGATAGTAAAATGATTTCCAATGCATTCCTATAATAAAATGATTTCCCATGCATTCCTATAGTAAAATGATTTCCAATGCAATTCTCTAGTAAAATGATTTCCTATGCATTCCTATAGTAAAATGATTTCCAATGCAATTCTCTAGTAAAATGATTTCCTATGCATTCCTATAGTAAAATGATTTCCAATGCAATTCTCTAGTAAAATGATTTCCTATGCATTCCTATAGTAAAATGATTTCCAATTCAATTCTCTAGTAAAATGATTTCCAATGCATTCCTATAGTAAAATGATTTCCAATGCATTCCTATAGTAAAATGATTCCCAATGCAATTGCTAGTGAAATGATTTCCAATGCATTCCTATAGTAAAATGATTTCCAATGCATTCCTATAGTAAAATGATTTCCAATGCATTCCTATAGTAAAATGATTTCCAATGTAATTCTATAGTAAACTGATTTCCAATGCATTCCTATAGGAAAATGATTTCCAATGCAATTCTCTAGTAAAATGATTTCCAATGCATTCCTATAGTGAAATGATTTCCAATTCAATTCTCTAGCAAAATGATTTCCTATGCATTCCTATAGTAAAATGATTTCCAATGCATTCCTATAGTAAAATGATTCCCAATGCATTTCTCTAGTAAAATGATTTCCAATGCATTCCTATAGTGAAATGATTTCCAATTCAATTCTCTAGTAAAATGATTTCCCATGCATTCCTATAGTAAAATGATTCCCAATGCATTCCTATAGTAAAATGATTTCCAATGCATTCCTATAGTAAAATGATTCCTAATGCAATTCTCTAGTAAAATGATTTACAATGCATTCCTATAGTAAAATGATTTCCAATGCAATTCTCTAGTAAAATGATTTCCAATGCATTCCTATAGTGAAATGTTTTCCAATTCAATTCTCTAGTAAAATGATTCCCAATGCAATTCTCTAGTAGAATGATTTCAAATGCATTCCTATAGTGAAATGATTTCCAATGCAATTCTCTAGTAAAATGATTTCCAATGCATTCCTATAGTAAAATGATTCCCAATGCAATTCTCTAGTAAAATGATTTCCAATGCATTCCTATAGCAAAATGATTTCCAATGCATTCCTATAGTAAAATGATTTCCAATTCAAATCTCTAGTAAAATGATTTCCAATGCATTCCTATAGTAAAATGATTCCAAATGCAATTCTCTAGTAAAATGATTTCCAATGCATTCCTATAATAAAATGATTCCCAATGGAATTCTCTAGTAAAATGATTTCCAATGCATTCCTATAGTGAAATGATTTCCAATTCAATTCACTAGTAAAATGATTTCCAATGCATTCCTATAGTAAAATGATTTCCAATACATTCCTATAGTTAAATGATTCCCAATGCAATTCTCTAGTAAAATGATTTCCAATGCATTCCTATAGTAAAATGATTTCCAATTCAATTCTCTATTTAAATGATTTCCAATGCATTCCTATAGTAAAATGATTTCCAATGTAATTCTATAGTAAAATGATTTCCAATGCTTTCCTATAGTAAAATGATTTCCACTGCATTCCTATAGTAAAATGATTTCCTATGCATTCCTATATTAAAATGATTTCCAATTCAATTCTCTAGTAAAATGATTTCCAATGCATTCCTATAGTAAAATGATTCCCAGTGCAATTCTGTAGTAAATTGATTTCCAATGCATTCCTATAGAAAAATGATTTCCAATGCATTCCTATAGTAAAATGATTCCCAATGCAATTCTCTAGTAAAATGATTTCCAATGCATTCCTATAGTAAAATGATTCCCAATGCAATTCTGTGGTAAAATGATTTCCAATGCATTCCTATACTAAAATGATTCCCAATGCAATTCTCTAGTAAAATGATTTCCAATGCAATTCTCTAGTAAAATGATTTCCAATGCATTCCTATAGTAAAATGATTTCCAATGCAATTCTCTAGTAAAATGATTTCCAATGAAATTCTATAGTAAAATGATTCCCAATGCAATTCTCTAGTAAAATGATTTCCAATGCATTCCTATAGTAAAATGATTTCCAATGCATTCCTATAGTAAAATGATTTCCAGTGTAATTCTCTAGTAAAATGATTTCCTATAAATTCCTATAGTGAAATGATTTCCAATGCATTCCTATCGTAAAATGATTTCCAATGTAATTCTTTAGTGAAAAGATTTCCAATGCATTCCTATAGTAAAATGATTTCCAATGTAATTCTTTAGTGAAAAGATTTCCAATGCATTCCTATAGTAAAATGATTTCCAATGCAATTCTTTAGTAAAATGATTTCCAATGCATTCCTATAGTAAAATGATTTCCAATGCATTACTATAGTAAAATGATTTCCAATGCATTCCTATAGTAAAATGATTTCCAATGTAATTCTATAGTAAAATGATTTCCAAAGCATTCCGATAAGTAAATGATTTCCAATGCAATTCTCTAGTAAAATGATTGCCAATGCATTCCTATAGTAAAATGATTTCCACTGCATTCCTATAGTAAAATGATTTACAATGCATTCCTATAGTAAAATGATATCCAATGCATTCCTATAGTAAAATGATTTCCAATGCATCCCTATAGTAAAATAATTTCCAATGCAAGTCTCTAGTAAAATGATTTCCAATGCATTCCTATAGTAAAATGATTTCCAATGCAATTACCTAGTAAAATGATTTCCAATGCATTCCTATAGAAAATGATTTCCGATGTAATTCTATAGTAAAATGATTTCCAATGCATTCCTATAGTAAAATGATTACCAATGCATTCCTATAGTAAAATGATTTCCAATGTAATTCTCTAGTGAAAAGATTTCCTTTGCATTCCTTTAGTAAAATGATTTCTAATGTAATTCTATAGTAAACTGATTTCCAAAGCATTCGTATAGGAAAATGATTTCCAATGCATTCCTATAGTAAAATGATTGCCAATGCATTCCTATAGTAAAATGATTTCCAATGCTTTGCTATAGTAAAATGATTTCCACTGCATTCCTATAGTAAAATGATTTCCAATGCATTCCTATAGTAAAATGATATCCAATGCATTCCTATAGTAAAATGATTTCCAATTCATCCCTATAGTAAAATAATTCCCAATGCAAGTCTCTAGTAAAATGATTTCCAATGAATTCATATAGTAAATTAATTTCTAATAAAATTCTCTAGTAAAATGATTTCCAATGCATTCCTATAGTAAAATGATTTCCAATGCATTCCTATAGTAAAATGATTTCAAATGCAATTACCTAGTAAAATGATTTCCAATGCATTCCTATAGAAAATGATTTCCGATGTAATTCTATAGTAAAATGATTTCCAATGCATTCCTATAGAAAAATGATTTCCAAAGTATTCCAATAGTAAAATGATTTCCAATGCAATTCTCTAGTAAAATAATTTCTAATGCATTCCTAAAGTAAAATGATTTCCAATGCATTCCTATAGGAAAATGATTTCCAATGCAATTATATAGTAAAATAATTTCCGAGGTATTTCTATGGTGAAATGTTTTTCTAGTAAATTCTATATTAAAATGATTTCCAGCGCAATTCTTTAGTAAAATAATTTCCAATGCACAGCTATAGTAAAATGATTTCCAATGCATTTTTATTGTAAAATGATTTGCCATGCATTCCTATAGAAAATGATTTGCAATGCAATTCTATAGTAAAACGATTTCTAGTGCATTCCTATAGTAAAATGATTTCCAATGCATTCATATACAAAATGATTTCCAATTCATTCCTATAGTAAAATGATTTCCAATGCAATTCTCTAGTAGAATGATTTCCAATGCATTCGTATAGTAAAATAATTTCAAATGCAATTCTACAGCAAAATAATTTCCAATGCATTCCTATAGTAAAATGATTTCAAATGCCTTCCTATAGTAAAATAATTTCCAATGCAATTCTATAGTAAAATCATTTCCAAGTTATTTCTATGGTGAAATGTTTTTCAATGAAATTCTGTATTAAAATGATTTCCAGTGCAATTCTATAGTAAAAAAACTTCCAATGAACATCTATTGTAAAATGATTTCCAATGCAATACTATAGTAAAATGATTTCCAATGCATTCATATACCAAAATGATTTCCAATGCATTCCTATAGGAAAATGATTTCCTATGCATTCCTATACGAAAATGATTTCAAATGCAATTCTCAGGTAAAGTGATTTCCAATGCATTCCTATAGTAAAATGATTTCCAATGCAATTCTCTAGTAAAATGACTTCCAATGCATTCCTATAGTAAAACGATTTCCAATGCAATTCTCTAGTAAAATGATGTCCAACGAATTCCTATAGTAAAATGATTTGCAATGCTATTCTCTAGTAAAATGATTTCCAATGCATTCCTATAGTAAAATGATTTCCAATGCAATTCTCTAGTAAAATGATTTCCAATCCATTCCTATAGTAAAATGATTTCCAATGCAATTCTTTAGTAAAATGATTTCCAATGCATCCCTAAAGTAAAATAATTTCCAATTAAAGTCTCTAGTAAAATGATTTCCAATGAATTCCTAAAGTAAAATAATTTCTAATGAAATTCTCTAGTAAAATGATTTCCAATGCATTCCTATAGTAAAATGATTTCCAATGCAATTCTCTAGTAAAATGATTTCCAATGCATTCCTATAGTAAAATGATTTCCAATGCATTCCTATAGTAAAATTATTTCCAATACAATTCTCTAGTATAATGATTTTCAATGCATTTCTATAGTAAAATTATTTCCAATGCTTTCCTGTAGTAAAATGATTTCAAATGCAGTTCTCTAGTAAACTGATTTCCAATGCATTCCTATAGTAAAACGATTTTCAATGCAATTCTCTAGTAATATTATTTCCAATGCATTCCTATAGTAAACTGATATCCAATGTAATTCTCTAGTAAAATGATTTCCAATGCATTCCTACAGTAAAATGATTTCTAATGTATTCCTATAGTAAAATGATTTCCAATGAAATTCTCTAGTAAAATGATTTCCAATGCATTCCTATAGTAAAATGATTTCCAATGCATTTCTATAGTAAAATGATTTCCAATGCATTCCTCTAGTAAAATGATTTCCAATGCAATTCTCTAGTAAAATGATTTCCAATGCATTCCTGTAGTAAATGATTTCCAATGCAATTCTCTAGTAAACTGATTTCCAATGCATTCCTATAGTAAAACGATTTTCAGTGCAATTTTCTATTAAAATGATCTCAAATGCAATTATTTAGTAAAATGATTTCCAATGCATTCCTATAGTAAAATGATTTCCAATGCATTCCTATAGTAAAATAATTTCCAATGCATTCCTATCGTAAAATGATTTCCAATGCATTCCTATAGTAAAATAATTTCCAATCCATTCCTATAGTAAAATGATTTCCAATGCAGTCTTATAGTAAAACGATTTCCCATGCAATTCTCTAGTAAAATGATATCCAATGCATTCCTATAGTAAAATGATTTCCAATGCATTCTTATAGTAAAATGATTTCCAATGCATTCCTATAGTAAAATGATTTCCAATGCAAATTCTCTAGTAAAATGATTTCCAATGCGTTTCTATATTAAAATGATTTCCAATGCATTCCTATAGTAAAATGATTTTCAATGCAATTCGCATATTTACTATTTGTGAAAGATGTTCTGTGTACAGAAAACATCTATCACAAATAGTAAATATGCTTACAGTACAATCCTTTCTCAGTATATCTGGGAAATTAAAAACAAAACGCAAACCAAACCAAAATTATCTTGGAAAATAAGAAAAAGATCGTCAGCCTACAACAACCAATCAAAAACTTGCAAACTTTGCTTGGAGGAAAAAATAGCTACAATTACTTTCCCAGACCAAAATAAATTATTAAATGAAAGATCCGAGCTCATCTCAAAATGCAGACATAAAAACAAATTTTTACGACGTTACTTAAAAAATTGAAAACGGAAAAATAAAATAAAAACAAATAAATAAACAATTAAAAAAAATAACTATAAAAATAAGGAAGATTAATTAGTCCAAATTACCAAATCGCACCTGTTAGAATAGACGAAATAGAATAATAATAATAATAATGATAATAATAATAATGATAATAATAATAACAAAAAACGAAAGAGAAAAAAAAAACAAAAAAAAACCAACGAACCCAATTAAATAAAGTAAATAGGAAACAAAGTAGCACACCATTATGATAAAAATATTAGTTAGACTAAAAAATCAAACCAAAAAATCGGACGAAAATAGCTATAACCGTTATATAACGATAAAAAAAAAATAATAAAAAAAAAAAAAAAAATAAAATAAAACAAAATAAAAATAAAATAAATTAAAACTAAAAACTAAAAAAAATATATACTACGTTACTTAAAAACCGAAAACCAAAAACCGAAAATATACAAGTAAAATAAATTGACCTAAATTCATCCAAGTAAATAAATAAACAAACCAATCCCGATAAAGTTACCGTTAGAAAAAACAAATAAAGATAATCAACCCAAATAAACACGAATTAAAAAACTGTTTCTGCCAAAATAATAGTTAGAATAAACTACAACAACCAACCCCAAAACCGAACAAATAGCTTTAATTAAATTCTCAAACCAAAAAAAAACTATTAAATAAGTGATATAAACAAATCTTGACTGCGTTAATAAAAAAAACACCGATTAGAAAATAAGTAAATAAAGAAAAAAGAAACAAAAAAAATAAAATAAAATAAAAACAAGCAAAATAATTTGACCCAAATAAAAAATTAAACGACTTCCGGTAAAATAACCGCCATAATAGACTACCCACAATGCACCACTGACCCGTATATGTATAAATAGCCGAGAAAAATAACAGCATACGTGGCCTGACGATTGCATATAGCATGAAACAGACTGTCGCGTCTAAGTGTTGACTTCTATGTTCACTTTTATATTTACACACGCTCTATCTCTGATATTGAGCACTTTATTCCATAAATATAGCACACCTTAAGACTATATTTCTTTATATATATATATTTTTCATCGCCTGACAATTGCATCTAGCATGAAACAGACTGTCGCCTCTAAGTGTTGACTTCTATGTTCAGTTTTATATTATATATATATATATATATATATATATATATATATATATATATATATATATATATAATTGTTGTACCTCTAAACATTTGTTTATACATATATATATATATATATATATATATATATATATATAGAGAGAGAGAGAGAGAGAGATAAATTTTGTACCTGTAAACATTTGTTTATATATATATATATATATATATATATATATTCTTAAAGAAATATAGTCTTAATGTGTGCTATATTTATGGAATAAAGTGCTCAATATCAGAGATAGAGCGTGTGTAAATATATGTGGCCTGACGATTGCATATAGCATGAAACAGACTGTCGCCTCTAAGTGTTGACTTCTATGTTCACTTTTATATTTTATATATATATATATATATATATATATATATATATATATATATATATATATAGAGAGAGAGAGAGAGAGAGAGAGAGAGAGATATATATATAAATTTTGAGAGTAAAAACAAGAACACAATCTATTTCATACCTGGGGATGTCTGTAGGAACAGACGAAAGCTTGTAAAATAAAAAGATCTAATGCAACGTAAATTTATAAAACAAGGATCTTTTCATTCATAAACAGATTCGGGGTTTTTGTATATTATTTGAATTGTTCGCGAAGACGGATTTCTCGCCATTTAAATCATTAACCTTTGTATTTGTTTTATATATGAATAAATCATGAATTTGTAAACTGATTGCACCTTTATTGAAATTAATATATATATATATATATATATATATATATATATATATATATATATATATATATATATATATATATATATATATTATATATCGTTTCAACCTCAGGAAGTATATAAATAGTTGGTAATTAAAGGTACATATATATATATATCAATTAAACAGTCGCTCTATATCTATCTATCTATCTATCTATCTATCTATCTATCTATCTATCCTAGGTTGTTCACTACGTATCTATCTATCTATCTATCTATCAATCAATCAATCTAATTGAAATTAATATATATATATATATATATATATATATATATATATATATATATATATATATATATAAGAAGAAAAATATACGGAAAAAACAAACAAAAATCCTTATATGCAATTATGCTGTTTTAATGTTAATATGTCAACGTCGGACGTTTCGGTCTAATAAACCATCTTCAGGACTTATTCATAAAATATAATTAACATTATCAATATATATATATATATATATATATATATATATATATATATATATATATATAGCCATGTTATATATCATTTTGAAGCGCGTTTTTCGCTCTATCGAATCGTGTTATTCGTTACCGTTCTCAATCTCTTCCTTCATTTTGTTTTTTGCAGGCTTTTCGACAGCATGGACAAAATTCAAATCCGCACGATTTTCTTGTTCCAGTTCAAACTAGGCCGAAAAGCTGACGAGACAGCTCGTGATATCAATGATGCGTTTGGCCCCAGGAACCACTAACGAACGTGTGGCACAACGGTGATTCAAGAAATTTCGCAATGGTGACGAGAGCCTCGAAGATGAAAGACGGTCGCGGCCGGCCGACTGCGGTTGATAACGAACATTTGAAAGCCTTAATTGAAGCCGATCCTCGGAAAAACCACACGTCTCCTTGAGCCGCGCCAGGAAAACTTTTCTACCCGGAGTCGATCCCCCAGATCTACAAATCAACAATTCGCCCTTTGCATGGAGTATTGCTGCCATATATGGTCTGGTGCCCCTTCTGTTTGCCTCGGGGTTCTTGATAGGCTCCAGAGGCGGATATGCAATGTAGTTGGCCCTGCCCTGGCGTCTCGTCTACAGTCACTTTCTCACAGACGCGCCGTCGCCTCCCTCTGTCTGTTCTACAAATACTTCCATGGAAATTGCTCCGAGGAGCTGCATTCGCTGGTTCCCAGACGTCATGAGTTCCAGCGCCATACGAGGCTGGCATCCCGCTCTCACCCCTTCACTGTCGAAACTCCTAAATGTAGCCGTCTCTTCTACTCCAATAGCTTCATGTCTCGCACCTCTCGCCTGTGGAACTCCCTTCCCTTTTCCTGTTTCCCTGTGAGCTATAATCTCCAGCTATTCAAGTGTAATGTCAATCGACATCTCCAGTTGCCTTGATCTATCCACTATCCTCATCCTTTCTTCTATCACTCCTATCTGATCTTGCTCTAAATTTTCTGTAACCCCTTGCGTCCTAGTGTCTTCCCGCTTTGCCTGGGGTGAAATGCTTAAAAAAAAAAAAAAAAAAAAAAAGTTGCTGTTGAACTGGAGGTCGACCACTCAACAGTCGTTCGCCATTTAAAGCAAATAGGGGAGTCAAAAAAGTTGGATAAATGGGTGCCGCACGAATTGGACGATAATCAAAAAAATCGTCGCTTTGAGGTGTCTTCTACGCTATTTTTACCCATTTTTCGAGCGGGATTGTGACGTGCGATGAGAAGTGGATACTCTACGACAACCGGCGACGTTCGGCACAGTGGTTGGATGCCCGAGAAGCTCCACAACACTTCCCGAAGCCGAAATTGCACCAAAAAAAAAAAAAAAAAAAAAAAAAGGTTATGGTGACTGTTTGGTGGTCTGCGGCCGGTCTCATCCATCACAGCTTCTTGAATCGATTACGGCGGAGAAGTACTGCCGACAAATTGACGAAAAGCACCACAAGCTCCAACGTGTCATAAATTAGCTGGTATAAAACCGATGAAACGTTATATGCGAAACCCCAAAACCGGCTGACCACCAAAAAGGTCGCGAAGTGAAGCTCGAAGAATCGTGCAAAAATAATGTCGTTTTCTCACATATGTTAGTATGTGAGAAAACGACATTATTTTTGCGCCAACCTGATAGCATATCTACGAAAAGACCGTTTCGAAACTGCTATATGAATTGCTCGTAAATTTAATGACGAGACAGATACAGTGGAACCCGGATATAAGAGAGTTGTATATAAATGTATCTGTGTATATATATATATATATATATACCTATGTATATATATGTAAATGTGTATATATATATATATATATATATATATATATATATATGTATCTGGGTCTATATATATATATACATATATACAGTGTAACCCGGATATAAGAGAGTAGTCGGGACCGGAGAAGAAGTCTCTTAAATCCGGCTTTCTCTTATATTCGGGTTTGGACTATTTTGTTTAGGTAAGTATGGCTCTAATTTGGGACCAGAGAAAATCTCTCTTTTATCCGGGTGTCTTATATCCGGGTTGCACTGTATATATATGTACCTGTATATATATATATATATATATATACATATATATATATATATATATATATATATGTATCTGTGTATACATATATATATATATATATATATATATATATATATATATGTATCTGTGTCTATATATATATACCTATATACAGTGTAACCCGGATATAAGAGCGTTGTCGGGACCGGAGAAGAAGAAATCTCTCTTATATCCGGGTGTCTTATATCCGGGTTACATTGTATATATATGTACCTGTATATATATATATATATATATATATATATATGTATCTGGGTATATATATATATATATATACATATATACAGTGTAACCCGGATATAAGAGAGTAGTCGGGACTGGAGAAGAAGTCTCTTATATCCGGCTTTCTCTTATACCCGGGTTTGGTCTAATTTTTTAGGTAAGTATGGCTCTAATTTGGGACCAGAGAAAATCTCCCTTGTCTCCAGGTTTCTCTTATATCCGGGTTACACTATATATATATATATATGTATCGGTGTATAATATATATATATATATATATATATATATATATGTATCTGTGTATATATATATATATATATATATATATATATATATATACCTATGTATATATATGTATCTGTATATATATATACCTATATATATATATATATATATATATGTATCTGGGTCTATATGTATATATACCTATATACAGTGTAACCCGGATATATGAGAGTTGTCAGGACCGGAGAAGATGTCTCTTATATCCGGATTTCTCTTATATCCGGGTTTGGTCTATTTTGTTTAGGTAAGTATGGCTCCAATTTGGGACCAAAGAAAAACTATCTTCCATCCAGGTTACTCTTATATCCGGGTCTCTTATATCCGTGTTACACTGCATATATATGTATCTGTATATATATATATCTATATCTATATATATATATATATATATATATATGTATCTATGTATATATATGTATCTGTATATATATATACCTCTCTCTCTATATATATATATATGTATCTGGGTCTATATATATATATATATATATATATATATATATATATATATATATATATACAGTGTAACCCGGATATATGAGAGTTGTCGGGACCGGAGAAGATGTCTCTTATATCCGGCTTTCTTTTATATCCGGGTTTGGTCTATTTTGTTTAGGTAAGTATGGCCCCAGTTTGGGACCAAAGAAAAACTATCTTGCATCCAGGTTACTCTTATATCCGGGTTACACTGTAATAAGATCTCAAGGAAAATGTTTGCTCGCGGCTTAAATAAATACAGGATAGCATGCCCGTAATCCAGCTTCGAGGTTTTTAAAGCGAAACCAAAGGGTATGCCTGGAGTATGCGCACAATGGGATATAAGTGATTTCAGTGACGAGTCCATGTTTCTTATTGATTCTGAGGGCAAACTTGACCTACGCCGTAGAACAGGTTTCTCCTCAATGTGCCAAGAAAACCGTTAAGTTTGCTGGCGGCAGTGTGAGGATTGATTTCATCTGCGGAGGTTGTCACCATCATCTGTCTATAGGGCATTATCAATGCGATTTACAAAAAAGGCTTCTTCAGCCGCATGTGGTACCAAGATTACACCATAATCTTCGTGAATCTCCTGTCTATACATGGCAATGCACTTTGCTACAAGGCTTAGAAGGTTATGGCTTTATCTGAAGAAGAAGAAATCGCCTTAATGAAGTGGCCATCCCAGAGCCCAGAGCCCAGAGCCCAAAGGCACGACCTAAATCTATAATCTTTACGAATCTCCTATTTTCATGTAGGGCAATTAACCTGGCTCAAAAGGTTATAGCTTTATCTGAAGATGAAGGAACAGCCCTAATGAAGTGGCCAGCCCAGAGCCTAGAGCCCAGAGCCTAGAGCCCAGAGCCTAGAGCCCAGAGCCTAGAGCCCAGAGGCCCGAGGTGAATCCATAATCTTTACGAATCTCCTTTTTTAATTCAGGGCAATGCACTTTGCCACAAGGCTGAGAAGGTTATGGCTTTATCTGAAGAAGAAGGAATCGCCCTAGTGAAGTGGCCAGCCCAGAGCCTAGAGCCCAGAGCCCAGAGGCCCGAGGTGAATACATAATATTTACGAATCTCCTATTTTCCTTTAGGGCAATTAATCTTACCACAAGGCTCAGGATGTTATAGCTTTATCTGAAGATGAAGGAATCGCCCTAATGAAGTGGCCAGCCCAGAGCCTAGAGACCAGAGGCCCGAGCTGAATCCATAATCTTTACGAATCTCCTATTTTTATGAAGGAGAATGCACCCTGCCACAAGGCTCAGGATGTTATAGCTTCATCTGAAGAAGAAGGAATCGCCCTAATGAAGTGGCCAGCCCAGAGCCTAGAGCCCAGAGCCTAGAGCCCAGAGCCTAGAGCCCAGAGCCTAGAGCCCAGAGGCCCGAGGTGAATCCATAATCTTTACGAATCTCCTTTTTTAATTCAGGGCAATGCACTTTGCCACAAGGCTGAGAAGGTTATAGCTTTATCTGAAGAAGAAGGAATCGCCCTAGTGAAGTGGCCAGCCCAGAGCCTAGAGCCCAGAGCCCAGAGGCCCGAGGTGAATACATAATCTTTACGAATCTCCTATTTTCATTCAGGGCAATTAACCTTGCCACAAGGCTGAGGATGTTATAGCTTTATCTGAAGATGAAGGAATCGCCCTAATGAAGTGGCCAGCCCAGAGCCTAGAGCCCAGAGCCTAGAGCCCAGAGGCCCGAGG
>CAWVQA010000205.1:225000-228117 GCA_963932145.1 Acanthosepion lycidas | reverse complement strand
ATTTTGCACATCTCAAAGTTTTATATTTATGTACTCACAAAAAATGGGCTATATTGTAAATCTGAAAATAGTAATAGAATATATGTAAGCTGTCACAAAATATCTTTATAATTTGGATTGGTCAAGGCTTTAGCTGGATAATATTTACAAATAAAAGTGAAGTAAATTAGGTGTACAGAAAAGAGCTTTAGCAAAAATGAATATATTTTTGAGAATAGGGTTGCAATTTTCAAATTTCTTTTTAAACTACATCTATGTGAAATATTAAGTCAGTCAATAAGACTAATGAAATGAATTAACATGATACAAAACTAAGTCATAAGATAAACTGTCTTTCTAAGAATTTACCTGATTCATATCTATTTAGAATTAAATAGAAATCAGCTTATAAGATATGGAATATCAACCTTTTTATACAGACTGTAATCATCTATTGAGTATGTCTGTATGCTTGATTGTACATGTATCTATGTTACAAGGAATATCACTTCAGGTATTTTTAAAAATGACCTTACATTTCTTTTGCCAGTTTTGGAAGAAGTCTCTCAATCTCAGGTAAGTTTATAAATAATGTTCAATTTATATGCTCCAACACATTTATTTATTTTTTTTAATACCAAATGAGAATTGATGGATCATCTATATAAGTAACCCTATTTTATATTCATTATTTGAATAATTTATCATTATTGCATCTCAAACTTTTTAATACTGTATATTCTATAGACTAGTCTACATGTTTCACTTATGAGCTGGAAAGTAAGCATGCCTTTAACTCCGATTTAAATGCCTTTCTATTTTCGCCTCGTCTATACATTATAAATCTGATAACTTTATTGATTGATTTCGCATACATATTTTTATATCAATTTTTTGTTCTATTTTTATCGCATGACAGTGTACTTAACAATCAGTAACAGTGAGAAAACAAAATTCATCACCGTTACTATAACTACTACTTCAAAGACTTTGACATTTAAACAAGGGAAGTAACTCACCTCTTTTTTTTTTTTTTTTTTTTTTTACTTTGAAAGGGAGGTCATTTTCTTTAACCTTAATTTAATTTTCCCCTTATTACAATTCTCCTACATATAATTTGTAGATAAACAATCTTTTTATACTCTGAAATTATGTTATATAATATTTAGAATTTCAAACTCATATCATTAAAAAGGATATTGATTAATTATTCTTCTAAATTATTAAAAATATTAGAAAGTATTTTTTAAATTTACTGGGAAATATTAAACAAAGTTGTGAGATTTCATAATTAGTAGAAATAAATAGTAACTTTTCTTTCATATTTTTTAAACTTTAGTAATTATGGTTAGTGTATATGAGAAGCAAAACAAACAAATTGAAAATGCTGCATTTTTAGTTTTTCATATATGTAAGATTCACATTATTAATCTAAAATTTGAACCATAAACTCACTAGCTTGTTATGACACTGAAGTCATAATTTCCAAGCCTCAAACTGAACAATCTTCAATTCTTATCATAGGTTTCTTGCATAATAAAGTGTTTTCATGACCCTAGACTCTTCAAGTTGAATGCCCCCACTCCAGCCTTTTACAAAAATACTGATTGGTTTGTATCTCTGGCATAGATATAGATCTTTCAAATTGGCGACAGACTGTTTCATGCTTAAACACAATCTTCAGGTCATATTTCTCTCTCTCTCTCTCTTTTTATTTCTCTTTTTATTTCTCTCTCTCTCTTTTTATTTCTCTCTCTCTCTGTCTTTTCTCTCTCTCTCTCTCTCCCCTATATCTCTTTTTATTTTATCGCTGTCCTCTCTCTCCTATCTGTCTTTTCCTATATCTTCCTCTCTCTCTCTCTCTCTTTCTCTCTCTCTCTCCCTATAACTCTTCTTCTTTTTTATCGCTCTCTCTGTCTTTTTCTATATCTCTTCTTTTTTTTATCGCTCTGTCTCACTTTCTCTCTCTATATCGCTCTCTCTCTCTTTTTCTATATCTTTTCTTTTTTTTATCTCTCTGGCTCCCTCTCTCTCTTTTCCTATCTCTTCTTTTTTTATCGGTCTCTCTCTCTCCCTATCTTTCTTTTCCTATATCTCTTCTTTTTTTATCGCTCTGTCTCTCTTTCTCTCTCAATCTCTCTCTCTCTCTTTTGCTATATCTCTTCTTTTTTTATCGCTCTGTCTCTCTTTCTCTCTCAATCTCTCTCTCTCTCTTTTCCTATATCTTTTCTTTTTTTTATCTCTCTGGCTCCCTCTCTCTCTTTTCCTATCTCTTCTTTTTTTTATCGCTCTCTCTCTCTCTCCCTATCTCTCTTTTCCTATAACTCTTCTTTTTATTATCGCTCTGTCTCTCTCTCTCTCTTTTCTTATATCTCTTCTTTTTTGTATCGCTCTCTCTCTCTCCCTATCTCTCTCCCTATATCTCTTCTTTTTTTATCGCTCTCTCTCTCTCCCTATCTTTCTTTTCCTATATCTCTTCTTTTTTATCGCTCTGTCTCTCTTTCTCTCTCAATCTCTCTCTCTCTCTTTTGCTATATCTCTTCTTTTTTTATCGCTCTGTCTCTCTCTCTCTCTCTTTCTCTTTCTCTCTTTCTCTCTCTCTCTCTCTCTTTTCCTATATCTTCTTTTTTTTATCGCTCTATCTCTCTCTCCCTATCTCTCTTTTCCTATATCTCCTCTTTTTTATCGCTCTGTCTCTCTCTCTCTATCTTTCTCTCTCTTTCTCTCTCCCTATATCTCTTCTTTTTTTATCGCTCTCTCTCTCTCCCTATCTTTCTTTTCCTATATCTCTTCTTTTTTATCGCTCTGTCTCTCTTTCTCTCTCAATCTCTCTCTCTCTCTTTTGCTATATCTCTTCTTTTTTTATCGCTCTGTCTCTCTCTCTCTCTCTTTCTCTTTCTCTCTTTCTCTCTCTCTCTCTCTCTTTTCCTATATCTTTTCTTTTTTTATCTCTCTGGCTCCCTCTCTCTCTTTTCCTATCTCTTCTTTTTTTTATCGCTCTATCTCTCTCTCCCTATCTCTCTTTTCCTATATCTCCTCTTTTTTATCGCTCTGTCTCTCTCTCTCTATCTTTCTCTCTCTTTCTCTCTCCCTATATCTCTTCTTTTTTTATCGCTCTCTCTCTCTCTCTTTCTCTTT
>CAWVQA010000205.1:220000-222500 GCA_963932145.1 Acanthosepion lycidas | reverse complement strand
TCTCTCTGTCTCTCTCTCTCTCCGTATCTCTCTTTTCCAATATTTCTTCTTTTTTTTATTATCGCTCTGTCTCCCTCTCTTTCTCTCTTTTCTTATATCTCTTCTTTTTTTTCTTTATTGCTCTCTCTCTCTTTTCCAATATTTCTTCTTTTTTTTATTATCGCTCTGTCTCCCTCTCTTTCTCTCTTTTCTTATATCTCTTCTTTTTTTTATTTATTGCTCTCTCTCTCTCTTTTCCAATATTTCTTCTTTTTTTTATTATCGCTCTGTCTCCCTCTCTTTCTCTTTTCTTATATCTCTTCTTTTTTTTCTTTATTGCTCTCTCTCTCTCTTTTCCAATATTTCTTCTTTTTTTTTATTATCGCTCTGTCTCCCTCTCTCTCTCTTTTCTTATATCTCTTCTTTTTTTTCTTTATTGCTCTCTCTCTCTCTTTTCCAATATTTCTTCTTTTTTTTTATTATCGCTCTGTCTCCCTCTCTCTCTCTTTTCTTATATCTCTTCTTTTTTTTCTTTATTGCTCTCTCTCTCTTTTCCAATATTTCTTCTTTTTTTTATTATCGCTCTGTCTCCCTCTCTTTCTCTCTTTTCTTATATCTCTTCTTTTTTTTCTTTATTGCTCTCTCTCTCTTTTCCAATATTTCTTCTTTTTTTTTATTATCGCTCTGTCTCCCTCCCTCTCTCTTTTCTTATATCTCTTCTTTTTTTTCTTTATTGCTCTCTCTCTCTTTTCCAATATTTCTTCTTTTTTTTTATTATCGCTCTGTCTCCCTCTCTCTCTCTTTTCTTATATCTCTTCTTTTTTTTCTTTATCGCTCACTCTCTCTTTTCCAATATTTCTTCTTTTTTTTAATTATCGCTCTGTCTCCCTCTCTTTCTCTTTTCTTATATCTCTTCTTTTTTTCTTTATTGCTCTCTCTCTCTTTTCCTATATTTATTCTTTTTTTCGTCGCTCTGTCTCTCTTTCTCTCTCTCTTTTCCTATATCTCTTTTTTTCATCGCTCTGTCTCTCTTTCTCTTTCTCTTTTCCTATATCTCTTTTTTTTCATCGCTCTGTCTCTCTCTCTCTCTCTTTTCCTATATTTCTTTTCTTTTTTTTTATCGCTCTCTCTGTCTGTCTGTCTTTCTCTCTCTCCCTATCTCTCTTTTCCAAATATCTCTTCTTTTTTTATTATCGCTCTGTCTCTCCCTCTCCCATTCTCTCTTTTCCTATATCTCTTATTTTCTTTTTTTTATCGCTCTGTCCCTCTCTCTCTCTCCCTATCTCTCTTTTGCTATATCTCTTCTTTCTTTCTTTTTTATCGCTCTCTCTCTCTCCCTATCTCTCTTTTGCTATATCTCTTCTTTCTTTCTTTTTTATCGCTCTCTCTCTCTCCCTATCTCTCTTTTGCTATATCTCTTCTTTCTTTCTTTTTTATCGCTCTCTCTCTCTCCCTATCTCTCTTTTGCTATATCTCTTCTTTCTTTCTTTTTTATCGCTCTGTCTCTCTCTCTCTCTGTCTCCCTCCCTATCTCTCTTTTGCTATATCTCTTCTTTCTTTCTTTTTTATCGCTCTGTCTCTCTCTCTCTGTCTCCCTCCCTATCTCTCTTTTGCTATATCTCTTCTTTCTTTCTTTTTTATCGCTCTGTCTCTCTCTCTCTGTCTCTCTCCCTATCTCTCTTTTGCTATATCTCTTCTTTCTTTCTTTTTTATCGCTCTGTCTCTCTCTCTCTGTCTCTCTCCCTATCTCTCTTTTGCTATATCTCTTCTTTCTTTCTTTTTTATTATCGCTCTGTCTCTCTCTCTCTCTCTCTCCCTATCTCTCTTTTGCTATATCTCTTCTTTTCTTTTTTTTTATCGCTCTCTCTCTCTCTTTTTATCTCTCTCTATCTATCTCTCTCTCTCTCTTTCTGAACTCTTATACTCCTCCTCCTCTTCCTCGCACTCCTCCTCCTCGCACTCCTCTCACTCCTGACTCTGTTTCCCGCTTCTACCGACAACGCTCCTCTCTCTCTCTCCCTACTCCTCTCTCTGTCTGTCTGTCTATCTGTGTTTGTCGCCTTTCCCTCGCCCCGTCTTGCTCTATAACACCAAACCCCGACTACCAGCAGCATACGACCCCAACTCCCGACCCCCACGTCAAACCACACCACACCACATCACACCCACCTCTTCTCTAACCTGCAGCGCATCTAGTAGGCTTTGGCTAAAAATAGTCGTTATTTAGCGAAAGGTTCGACTTTTCTATAGCAGTCGCTTTTTTCAACAGTAGGCTTCCACAGGATAAAAAAAAAAAAAAAATAACACTAATTCGAGCACCTGGAACAGTGTTACTGTAATTACTGGAAGTACCATCGAGATACTACTGCCTTTGTTCTTCATATTCCTTCCCATATATATATATATATATATATATATACGTCCACAGTACACACACATAAATATCTCTCTCTATATATATATATATATATACGTACACAACACACACATAAATATATATCTATATCTATCTATCTATATA
>CAWVQA010000205.1:147500-215000 GCA_963932145.1 Acanthosepion lycidas | reverse complement strand
TTCTTCCCCCCCCACCCCCACTCTGTTCATTTCAGCGTTTCAAACATTCTTTTTCCCTTTCTCTTTCTTTTTATTTGCACTCTGTTCAGTTCCTTTATATCTCATCCCTTTTTTTTTCTTTACCCCCCCACCCCCACTATGTTCATTTCAGCGTTTCAAACATTCTTTTTCCCTTTCTCTTTCTTTTTATCTACACTCTGTTCAGTTCCTTTATATCTCATCCCTTTTTTTTTCTTTCCCCCCCCCCCACTCTGTTCATTTCAGCGCTTCAAACTTTCGATCCCCGACTCCGTTTATTTACTTTTTTGAAGGGATTTGGTTATTTTATAGGTTGGTGCAAAAATAATGACGTGATAATGTCGTTTTCTGACGTTAAAAAATACGTCAAAAAACGACATTGTGACGTCATTATTTTGGCACCAACCTAATAATAAAAAAATGTCGAATTAATTATAATAATATTAATAAAAGAAAAAACCTGCATTGACGACAAACAATTAAATTCCCCCTCCTCCTACCAAAAACAGAGATAGTGAAAGAGAGAGAGAGAGAGTGAAAGAGAGAGAGAGAGAGAGAGAGAGAGAGAGAAAATAAACATCAGCAGGAGCAGGAGCTGAACAAAGAACGAACTTGTTCCGCCTTGCCGTGTAGCTAAAAAAAAAAAAGTAAAATAAATGAATGAAAAATAAAATAAATAAGTAGGTTACCTGCGTTTTGGAACGTTAAAATATACTTTATTTAAAAAAAAAAAAAAAAAAAAAATTTAAAAAAGGAGAAGAAGAACATAAAAAAAAAAATTGACATCAATTCACAATATGAGTCGGCATAAAAAAATGTGTTTAAAATATATCCTAAAATTCATAATATGAGTCGGCATAAAAATATTTTAAAAATATATTCTAAAATTCACAATATGAGTCGGCATAAAAAAATATCTTTAAAATATATCCTAAAATTCACAATATGAGTCGACATAAAAAATTCTTTAAAATATAAACTAAAATTCACAATATGAGTCAGCATAAAAAGATATCTTTAAAATATATTCTAAAATTTACAGTATGAGTCGGCATAAAAAATATCTTTAAAATATATTCTAAAATTCACAATATGAGTCGACATAAAAAAATTCTTTAAAATATAAACTTAAATTCACAATATGAGTCAGCATAAAAAGATATCTTTAAAATATATTCTAAAATTTACAGTATGAGTCGGCATAAAAAATATCTTTAAAATATATCCTAAATTCACAATATGAGTCAGCATAAAAAAATATCTTTGAAATATATTCTAAAATTCACAATATGAGTCGGCATAAAAAATTTCTTTAAAATATATTCTAAAATTCGCAATATGAGTCGGCATAAAAAAAATATCATTAAAATAAATATATTCTAAAATTCGCAATATGAGTCGGCATAAAAATATATTTAAAATATATCCTAAATTCACAATATGAGTCAGCATAAAAAATATCTTTAAAATATATTCTAAAATTCACAATATGAGTCGGCATAAAAAATATCTTTAAAATATATTCTAAAATTCGCAATATGAGTCGGCATAAAAAAAATATCATTAAAATAAATATATTCTAAAATTCGCAATATGAGTCGGCATAAAAATATCTTTAAAATATATTCTAAAATTCGCAATATGAGTCGGCATAAAAAAAATATCATTAAAATAAATATATTCTAAAATTCGCAATATGAGTCGGCATAAAAATATCTTTAAAATATATCCTAAATTCACAATATGAGTCAGCATAAAAAAATATCTTTGAAATATATTCTAAAATTCACAATATGAGTCGGCATAAAAAAATTCTTTAAAATATATTCTAAAATACGCAATATGAGTCAGCATAAAAATGTATCTTTAAAATATATCATAAATTCACAATATGAGTCGGCATAAAAAAATACCTTTAAAATATATCCTAAAATTCACAATATGAGTCGGCACAAAAATATCTTTAAGATATAACCTAAAATACGCAATATGAGTCAGCATAAAAAAATACCTTTAAAATATATCCTAAAATTCACAATATGAGTCGGCATAAAAAATATCTTTAAGATATAACCTAAAATACGCAATATGAGTCAGCATAAAAAAATACCTTTAAAATATATCCTAAAATACGCAATATGAGTCAGCATAAAAAACATCTGTAAAATATATCCTAAAATTCACAATATGAGTCGACATGAAAAATATTTTAAAATATATTCTAAAATTTACGATATGAGTCGCCATAAAAAAATATCTAGCCTAAAAAAATATCTTTAAAATATATCCTAAATTCACAATATGAGTCAGCATAAAAAAATATCTTTAAAATATATTCTAAAATTCGTAATATGAGTCGGCATAAAAATATATCTTTAAAATATAATGATAAATACTCAATATGAGTCGTCATAAAAATAAAAATACATCCTAAATTCGCAATATGAGTCAGCATGAAAAACCTACACTTACCATATGAGTTACATAAAAAAAAATACTTTAAAAATAGCCTAAACTTGCAATATGAGTCGGCATAAAATAAATATTTTTTTAAGCACCATATATACTCGCAATATGAGTCGGGATAATTAAAAAAAAATATTCTTATCCTAAACTCGCAATATGAGTCCGAAAAAAAATTACCAAAAAAAAAAACATTCTAAACTGGAAAATCGCAATATGAGGCGGAGTAAATAAAATTACATAAAAACTAAACTCGAAATATGAGTCGGCATAAATAAACGTTTCATTGTAAATATCCTGAACTCGCGATATGAGTCGGCGTAAAAACAGTGTAAACTAAATTCGTAATATGAGTCGGCGTAAAAAAAAAAAAAAAAAATTTGTTTTAATTATTTCCTGCACTCGTAATATGAGTCGGCATAAATAAATGTCAAGAAAAAAAAAAAAAAAAAAAACAAGAAAAAAAAACCTATCGGAATATGAGCGCCGTTAAATAACAAAAAAAAAAAAAAAACATGTCACGTGACATACCATGAGTTTCGAAATATGAGGCGAGGGAAATAAATGTACAAAATAGAGGAAAATACGCTTTATGAGTCGCGGTAAAAAAAACATCAACAAAAAAAAAATAACGGTTTTTAATTTGAATTCACTTCTTTTTGTTCAGTTCGGCGCTCCAAACGATTTTTTTTTCTCTTTGTTCAGTTCGGCGCTCCAAACATTCCTTTCCTTTTCTACTTTCTTTTCCCTCTGTTCAGTTCGGCGCTCCAAACGTTCCTTTCCTTTCTATTCCGTCTGTTCAGTTCGGCGCTCCAAACGTTCCTTTCCTTTCCTTTCCTTTCCTTTCCTTTCCTTTCCTTTCTTTTCCCTCTGTTCAGTTCGGCGCTCCAAACGATTTTTTTTTCTCTTTGTTCAGTTCGGCGCTCCAAACATTCCTTTCCTTTTTTACTTTCTTTTCCCTCTGTTCAGTTCGGCGCTCCAAACGTTCCTTTCCTTTACTTTCTTTTCCCTCTGTTCAGTTCGGCGCTCCAAACGTTCCTTTCCTTTCTATTCCGTCTGTTCAGTTCGAGGCTCCAAACGTTCCTTTCCTTTCCTTTCCTTTCCTTTCCTTTCCCTTTGTTCAGTTCGGCGCTTCAAACGTTCCTTTCCTTTCCTTTCTTTTCCCTCTGTTCAGTTCGGCACTCCAAACGATCCTTTCCTTTCCTTTCTTTTCTCTCTGTTCAAATCGGCGCTACAAACTTTTCCTTTCTTTTCTCTCTGTTTACTTTGGCGCTCCAAACGTTATTTCGTTCCTTTCTTTTCTCACTGTACAGTTCGGCGCTCCAAACGTTCCTTTCCTTTCCTTTCTTTTCCCTCTGTTCAGTTCGGCGCTCCAAACGTTCCTTTCCTTTCCTTTCTTTTCCCTCTGTTCAGTTCGGCACTCCAAACGATCCTTTCCTTTCCTTTCTTTTCTCTCTGTTCAAATCGGCGTTACAAACTTTTCCTTTCTTTTCTCTCTGTTTACTTTGGCGCTCCAAACATTATTTCGTTCCTTTCTTTTCTCACTGTACAGTTCGGCGCTCCAAACGTTCCTTTCCTTTCCTTTCTTTTCCCTCTGTTCAGTTCGGCGCTCCAAACGTTCCTTTCCTTTCCTTTCTTTTCCCTCTGTTCAGTTCGGCACTCCAAACGATCCTTTCCTTTACTTTCTTTTCACTCTGTACAGTTCGGCGCTCCAAACGTTCCTTTCCTTTCTTTTCTCTCTGTTCAGTTCGGCGCTCCAAACAAATTTCTTTCCTTTCTTTTCATACTGTTCAGTTAAGCGCTTGTCTTATTTTTCACACTTGTATATTTATTATCCCGCCTCATAAAGCAAAAAACACATCAAATCATTTTACTACAAAAATTTACTAGAGAATTGCATTGGAAATCATTTTACTATAGGAATGCATTGGAAATCATTTTACTAGAGAATTGCATTGGAAATCATTTTACTAGAGATTTGCATTGGAAATCATTTTACTATAGGAATGCATTGGAAATCATTTTGCTAGAGAATTGCATTGGAAATCATTTTACTATAGGAATGCATTGGAAATCATTTTACTAGAGAATTGCATTGGAAATCATTTTGCTAGAGAATTGCATTGGAAATCATTTTACTATAGGAATGCATTGGAAATCATTTTACTATAAGAATGCATTGGAAATCATTTTACTAGAGAATTGCATTGGAAATCATTTTGCTAGAGAATTGCATTGGAAATCATTTTACTATAGGAATGCATTGGAAATCATTTTACTAGAGAATTGCATTGGAAATCATTTTACTAGAGAATTGCATTGGAAATCATTTTACTATAGGAATGCATTGGAAATCATTTTGCTAGAGAATTGCATTGGAAATCATTTTACTATAGGAATGCATTGGAAATCATTTTACTAGAGAATTTCATTGGAAATCATTTTACTATAGGAATGCATTGGAAATCATTTTACTAGAGAATTGCATTGGAAATCATTTTGCTAGAGAATTGCATTGGAAATCATTTTACTATAGGAAAGCATTGGGAATCATTTTACTAGAGAATTGCATTGGAAATCATTTTACTATAGAAATGCAATGGAAATCATTTTACTATAGGAATGCATTGGAAATCATTTTACTATAGGAATGCATTGGAAATCATTTTACTATAGGAATGCATTGGAAATCATTTTACTATAGGAATGCATTGGAAATCATTTTACTAGAGAATTGCATTGGAAATCATTTTACTATAGGAATGCATTGGAAATTATTTTACTATAGGAATGCACTGGAAATCATTTTACTAGAGAATTGCATTGGAAATCATTTTACTAGAGAATTGCATTGGAAATCATTTTACTATAGGAATGCATTGGAAATCATTTTACTATAGGAATGCATTGGAAATCATTTTACTAGAGAATTGCATTGGAAATCATTTTACTAGAGAATTGCATTGGAAATCATTTTACTAGAGAATTGCATTGGAAATCATTTTACTATAGGAATGCATTGGAAATCATTTTGCTAGAGAATTGCATTGGAAATCATTTTACTATAGGAATGCATTGGAAATCATTTTACTAGAGAATTTCATTGGAAATCATTTTACTATAGGAATGCATTGGAAATCATTTTACTAGAGAATTGCATTGGAAATCATTTTGCTAGAGAATTGCATTGGAAATCATTTTACTATAGGAAAGCATTGGGAATCATTTTACTAGAGAATTGCATTGGAAATCATTTTACTATAGGAATGCATTGGAAATCATTTTACTAGAGAATTGCATTGGAAATCATTTTACTATAGAAATGCAATGGAAATCATTTTACTATAGGAATGCATTGGAAATCATTTTACTATAGGAATGCATTGGAAATCATTTTACTATAGGAATGCATTGGAAATCATTTTACTATAGGAATGCATTGGAAATCATTTTACTAGAGAATTGCATTGGAAATCATTTTACTATAGGAATGCATTGGAAATTATTTTACTATAGGAATGCACTGGAAATCATTTTACTAGAGAATTGCATTGGAAATCATTTTACTAGAGAATTGCATTGGAAATCATTTTACTATAGGAATGCATTGGAAATCATTTTACTAGAGAATTGCATCGGAAATCATTTTACTATAGGAATGCATTGGAAATCATTTTACTATCAGAATGCATTGGAAATCATTTTACTAGAGAATTGCATTGGAAATCATTTTACTATAGGAATGCATTGGAAATCATTTTACTATCAGAATGCATTGGAAATCATTTTACTAGAGAATTGCATTGGAAATCATTTTACTATAGGAATGCATTGGAAATCATTTTACTAGAGAATTGCATTGGAAATCATTTTACTATAGGAATGCATTGGAAATCATTTTACTATAGGAATGCATTGGAAATCATTTTACTATAGGAATGCATTGGAAATCATTTTACTATCAGAATGCATTGGAAATCATTTTACTAGAGAATTGCATTGGAAATCATTTTACTATAGGAATGCATTGGAAATCATTTTACTATAGGAATGCATTGGAAATCATTTTACTATCAGAATGCATTGGAAATCATTTTACTAGAGAATTGCATTGGAAATCATTTTACTATAGGAATGCATTGGAAATCATTTTACTATAGGAATGCATTGGAAATCATTTTACTATAGGAATGCATTGGAAATCATTTTACTATCAGAATGCATTGGAAATCATTTTACTAGAGAATTGCATTGGAAATCATTTTACTATAGGAATGCATTGGAAATCATTTTACTAGAGAATTGCATTGGAAATCATTTTACTATAGGAATGCATTGGAAATCATTTTACTATAGGAATGCATTGGAAATCATTTTACTATCAGAATGCATTGGAAATCATTTTACTAGAGAATTGCATTGGAAATCATTTTACTATAGGAATGCATTGGAAATCATTTTACTAGAGAATTGCATTGGAAATCATTTTACTATAGGAATGCATTGGAAATCATTTTACTATCAGAATGCATTGGAAATCATTTTACTAGAGAATTGCATTGGAAATCATTTTACTATAGGAATGCATTGGAAATCATTTTACTAGAGAATTGCATTGGAAATCATTTTACTATAGGAATGCATTGGAAATCATTTTACTATAGGAATGCATTGGAAATCATTTTACTATCAGAATGCATTGGAAATCATTTTACTAGAGAATTGCATTGGAAATCATTTTACTATAGGAATGCATTGGAAATCATTTTACTAGAGAATTGCATTGGAAATCATTTTACTATAGGAATGCATTGGAAATCATTTTACTATAGGAATGCATTGGAAATCATTTTACTAGAGAATTGCATTGGAAATCATTTTACTATAGGAATGCATTGGAAATCATTTTACTAGAGAATTGCATTGGAAATCATTTTACTATAGGAATGCATTGGAAATTATTTTACTATAGGAATGCACTGGAAATCATTTTACTAGAGAATTGCATTGGAAATCATTTTACTAGAGAATTGCATTGGAAATCATTTTACTATAGGAATGCATTGGAAATCATTTTACTAGAGAATTGCATTGGAAATCATTTTACTATAGGAATGCATTGGAAATCATTTTACTATAGGAATGCATTGGAAATCATTTTACTAGAGAATTGCATTGGAAATCATTTTACTATAGGAATGCATTGGAAATCATTTTACTATAGGAATGCATTGGAAATCATTTTACTATAGGAATGCATTGGAAATCATTTTACTAGAGAATTGCATTGGAAATCATTTTACTATAGGAATGCATTGGAAATCATTTTACTAGAGAATTGCATTGGAAATCATTTTACTATAGGAATGCATTGGAAATCATTTTACTAGAGAATTGCATCGGAAATCATTTTACTATAGGAATGCATTGGAAATCATTTTACTAGAGACTTGCATTGGAAATCATTTTACTATAGGAATGCATTGGAAATTATTTTACTAGAGAATTGCATTGGAAATCATTTTACTATAGGAATGCATTGGAAATTATTTTACTAGAGAATTGCATTGGAAATCATTTTACTATAGGAATACATTGGAAATTATTTTATTATAGGAATGCATTGGAAATCATTTTACTATAGGAATGCATTGGAAATCATTTTACTATAGGAATGCATTGGAAATCATTTTACTAGAGAATTGCATTGGAAATCATTTTACTATAGAAATGCAATGGAAATCATTTTACTATAGGAATGCATTGGAAATTATTTTACTATAGGAATGCATTGGAAATCATTTTACTATAGGAATGCATTGGAAATCATTTTACTATAGGAATGCATTGGAAATCATTTTACTAGAGAATTGCATTGGAAATCATTTTACTATAGGAATGCATTGGAAATCATTTTACTATAGGAATGCATTGGAAATCATTTTACTATAGGAATGCATTGGAAATCATTTTACTATAGGAATGCATTGGAAATCATTTTACTAGAGAATTGCATTGGAAATCATTTTACTATAGGAATGCATTGGAAATCATTTTACTATAGGAATGCATTGGAAATCATTTTACTATAGGAATGCATTGGAAATCATTTTACTAGAGATTTGCATTGGAAATCATTTTACTATAGAAATGCATTGGAAATCATTTTACTATAGGAATGCATTGGAAATCATTTTACTATAGGAATGCATTGGAAATCATTTTACTAGAGAATTGCATTGGAAATCATTTTACTATAGGAATGCATTGGAAATCATTTTGCTATAGGAATGCATTGGAAATCATTTTACTATAGGAATGCATTAGAAATCATTTTACTAGAGAATTGCATTGGAAATCATTTTACTATAGAATTGAATTGGAAATTATTTTACTATAGGAATGCATTGGAAATCATTTTACTATAGGAATGCATTTGAAATCATTTTACTATAGGAATGCATTAGAAATCATTTTACTAGAGAATTGCATTGGAAATCATTTTACTATAGGAATGCATTGGAAATCATTTTACTAGAGAATTGCATCGGAAATCATTTTACTATAGGAATGCATTGGAAATCATTTTACTAGAGACTTGCATTGGAAATCATTTTACTATAGGAATGCATTGGAAATTATTTTACTATAGCAATGCATTGGAAATCATTTTACTAGAGACTTGCATTGGAAATCATTTTACTATAGGAATGCATTTGAAATCATTTTACTATAGCAATGCATTGGAAATCATTTTACTAGAGAATTGCATTGGAAATCATTTTACTATAGGAATGCATTGGAAATCATTTTACTAGAGAATTGCATCGGAAATCATTTTACTATAGGAATGCATTGGAAATCATTTTACTAGAGACTTGCATTGGAAATCATTTTACTATAGGAATGCATTGGAAATCATTTTACTAGAGAATTGCATTGGAAATCATTTTACTATAGAAATGCAATGGAAATCATTTTACTATAGGAATGCATTGGAAATCATTTTACTATAGGAATGCATTGGAAATCATTTTACTATAGGAATGCATTGGAAATCATTTTACTAGAGAATTGCATTGGAAATCATTTTACTATAGGAATGCATTGGAAATTATTTTACTATAGGAATGCACTGGAAATCATTTTACTAGAGAATTGCATTGGAAATCATTTTACTAGAGAATTGCATTGGAAATCATTTTACTATAGGAATGCATTGGAAATCATTTTACTAGAGAATTGCATCGGAAATCATTTTACTATAGGAATGCATTGGAAATCATTTTACTATCAGAATGCATTGGAAATCATTTTACTAGAGAATTGCATTGGAAATCATTTTACTATAGGAATGCATTGGAAATCATTTTACTATCAGAATGCACTGGAAATCATTTTACTAGAGAATTGCATTGGAAATCATTTTACTATAGGAATGCATTGGAAATCATTTTACTAGAGAATTGCATTGGAAATCATTTTACTATAGGAATGCATTGGAAATCATTTTACTATAGGAATGCATTGGAAATCATTTTACTATCAGAATGCATTGGAAATCATTTTACTAGAGAATTGCATTGGAAATCATTTTACGATAGGAATGCATTGGAAATCATTTTACTAGAGAATTGCATTGGAAATCATTTTACTATAGGAATGCATTGGAAATCATTTTACTATAGGAATGCATTGGAAATCATTTTACTATAGGAATGCATTGGAAATCATTTTACTATAGGAATGCATTGGAAATCATTTTACTATAGGAATGCATTGGAAATCATTTTACTAGAGAATTGCATTGGAAATCATTTTACTATAGGAATGCATTGGAAATTATTTTACTATAGGAATGCACTGGAAATCATTTTACTAGAGAATTGCATTGGAAATCATTTTACTAGAGAATTGCATTGGAAATCATTTTACTATAGGAATGCATTGGAAATCATTTTACTAGAGAATTGCATCGGAAATCATTTTACTATAGGAATGCATTGGAAATCATTTTACTAGAGAATTGCATTGGAAATCATTTTACTATAGGAATGCATTGGAAATCATTTTACTAGAGAATTGCATTGGAAATCATTTTACTATAGGAATGCATTGGAAATCATTTTACTATAGGAATGCATTGGAAATCATTTTACTAGAGAATTGCATTGGAAATCATTTTACTATAGGAATGCATTGGAAATCATTTTACTTTAGGAATGCATTGGAAATCAATTTACTATAGGGATGCATTGGATATCATTTTACTATAGGAATGCATTGGAAATCATTTTACTATAGGAATGCATTGGAAATCATTTTACTATAGGAATGCATTGGAAATCATTTTACTAGAGAATTGCATTGGAAATCATTTTACTATAGGAATGCATTGGAAATCATTTTACTATAGGAATGCATTGGAAATCATTTTACTATAGGAATGCATTGGAAATCATTTTACTAGAGAATTGCATTGGAAATCATTTTACTATAGGAATGCATTGGAAATCATTTTACTAGAGAATTGCATTGGAAATCATTTTACTATAGGAATGCATTGGAAATCATTTTACTAGAGAATTGCATCGGAAATCATTTTACTATAGGAATGCATTGGAAATCATTTTACTAGAGACTTGCATTGGAAATCATTTTACTATAGGAATGCATTGGAAATTATTTTACTAGAGAATTGCATTGGAAATCATTTTACTATAGGAATGCATTGGAAATTATTTTACTAGAGAATTGCATTGGAAATCATTTTACTATAGGAATACATTGGAAATTATTTTATTATAGGAATGCATTGGAAATCATTTTACTATAGGAATGCATTGGAAATCATTTTACTATAGGAATGCATTGGAAATCATTTTACTAGAGAATTGCATTGGAAATCATTTTACTATAGAAATGCAATGGAAATCATTTTACTATAGGAATGCATTGGAAATTATTTTACTATAGGAATGCATTGGAAATCATTTTACTATAGGAATGCATTGGAAATCATTTTACTATAGGAATGCATTGGAAATCATTTTACTAGAGAATTGCATTGGAAATCATTTTACTATAGAATTGAATTGGAAATTATTTTACTATAGGAATGCATTGGAAATCATTTTAATATAGGAATGCATTTGAAATCATTTTACTATAGGAATGCATTAGAAATCATTTTACTAGAGAATTGCATTGGAAATCATTTTACTATAGGAATGCATTGGAAATCATTTTACTAGAGAATTGCATCGGAAATCATTTTACTATAGGAATGCATTGGAAATCATTTTACTAGAGACTTGCATTGGAAATCATTTTACTATAGGAATGCATTGGAAATTATTTTACTATAGCAATGCATTGGAAATCATTTTACTAGAGACTTGCATTGGAAATCATTTTACTATAGGAATGCATTTGAAATCATTTTACTATAGCAATGCATTGGAAATCATTTTACTAGAGAATTGCATTGGAAATCATTTTACTATAGGAATGCATTGGAAATCATTTTACTAGAGAATTGCATCGGAAATCATTTTACTATAGGAATGCATTGGAAATCATTTTACTAGAGACTTGCATTGGAAATCATTTTACTATAGGAATGCATTGGAAATTATTTTACTAGAGAATTGCATTGGAAATCATTTTACTATAGGAATGCATTGGAAATTATTTTATTATAGGAATGCATTGGAAATCATTTTACTATAGGAATGCATTGGAAATCATTTTACTATAGGAATGCATTGGAAATCATTTTACTAGAGAATTGCATTGGAAATCATTTTACTATAGAAATGCAATGGAAATCAATTTACTATAGGAATGCATTGGAAATTATTTTACTATAGGAATGCATTGGAAATCATTTTACTATAGGAAAGCATTGGAAATCATTTTACTATAGAAATGCATTGGAAATCATTTTACTAGAGAATTGCATTGGAAATCATTTTACTATAGGAATGCATTGGAAATTATTTTATTATAGGAATGCATTGGAAATCATTTTACTATAGGAATGCATTGGAAATCATTTTACTATAGAAATGCATTGGAAATCATTTTACTAGAGAATTGCATTGGAAATCATTTTACTATAGGAATGCATTGGAAATCATTTTACTAGAGAATTGCATTGGAAATCATTTTACTATAGGAAAGCATTGGAAATCATTTTACTATAGGAATGCATTGGAAATCATTTTACTATAGGAATGCATTGGAAATCATTTTACTATAGGAAAGCATTGGAAATTATTTTACTAGAGAATTGCATAGGAAATCATTTTACTATAGGAAAGCATTGGAAATCATTTTACTATAGGAATGCATTGGAAATCATTTTACTATAGGAATGCATTGGAAATCATTTTACTATAGGAAAGCATTGGAAATCATTTTACTAGTGAATTGCATTGGAAATCATTTTACTAGAGAATTGCATTGGAAATCATTTTACTATAGGAATGCATTGGAAATTATTTTATTATAGGAATGCATTGGAAATCATTTTACTATAGGAATGCATTGGAAATCATTTTACTATAGAAATGCATTGGAAATTATTTTACTAGAGAATTGCATTGGAAATCATTTTACTATAGGAATGCATTGGAAATCATTTTACTATAGAATTGCATTGGAAATCATTTTACTATAGAAATGCATTGGAAATCATTTTACTATAGGAATGCATTGGAAATCATTTTACTATAGGATTGCATTGGAAATCATTTTACTATAGGAATGCATTGGAAATCATTTTACTAGAGAATTGCATTGGAAATCATTTTACTATAGGAAAGCATTGGAAATCATTTTACTATAGGATTGCATTGGAAATCATTTTAATATAGGAATGCATTGGAAATCATTTTACTATAGGAATGCATTGGAAATCATTTTACTATAGGAATGCATAGGAAATCATTTTCCTATAGGAATGCACAGGAAATCATTTTACTATAGAATTTGCATTGGAAATCATTTTACTATAGGAATGCATTGGAAATCATTTTACTATAGGAATGCATTGGAAATCATTTTACTATAGGAAAGCATTGGAAATCATTTTACTATAGAATTGCATTGGAAATCATTTTACTATAGAATTGCATTGGAAATCATTTTCCTATAGAAATGCATTGGAAATCATTTTACTAGAGAATTGCATTGGAAATCATTTTACTATAGGAATGCATTGGAAATTATTTTACTAGAGAATTGCATTGGAAATCATTTTCCTATAGGAATGCATAGGAAATCATTTTCCTATGGAATGCATTGGAAATCATTTTACTATAGGAATGCATTGGAAATCATTTTACTATAGGAATGCATAGGAAATCATTTTCCTATAGGAATGCACAGGAAATCATTTTACTATAGAATTTGCATTGGAAATCATTTTACTATAGGAATGCATTGGAAATTATTTTACTATAGGAATGTATAGGAAATCATTTTACTATAGGAATGCATTGGAAATTATTTTACTATAGGAATGTATAGGAAATCATTTTACTATAGGAATGCATTGGAAATCATTTTCCTATAGAAATGCATTGGAAATCATTTTCCTATAGAAATGCATAGGAAATCATTTTACTATAGGAATGCATTGGAAATTATTTTACTATAGGAATGCATTGGAAATCATTTTACTATAGGAATGCATGGGAAATCATTTTACTATAGAATTACATTGGAAATCATTTTACTATAGGAATGCATTGGAAATCATTTTACTATAGGAATGCATTGGAAATCATTTTACTATAGGAATGCATTGGAAATCATTTTACTATAGAATTACATTGGAAATCATTTTACTATAGGAATGCATTGGAAATCATTTTACTATAGGAATGCATTGGAAATCATTTTACTAGAGAATTGCATTGGAAATCATTTTACTAAAGGAATGCATTGGTAATCATTTTACTATAGAAATGCATTGGAAATCATTTTACTAGGGAATTGCATTGGAAATCATCTTACTATAGGAATGCATTGGAAATCATTTTACTATAGGAATGCATTGGAAATCATTTTACTATTGGAATGCATTGGAAATCATTTTACTAGAGAATTGCACTGGAAATCATTTTACTATAGGAATGCATTGGAAATCATTTTACTATAGGAAAGCATTGGGAATCATTTTACTAGAGAATTGCATTGGAAATCATTTTACTAGAGAATTGCATTGGAAATCATTTTACTAGAGTATTGCATTGGAAATCATTTCACTATAGGAATGCATAGGAAATCATTTTCCTATAGGAATGCATTGGAAATTATTTTACTATAGGAATGTATAGGAAATCATTTTACTATAGGAATGCATTGGAAATTATATTACTATAGGAATGTATAGGAAATCATTTTACTATAGGAATGCATTGGAAATTATTTTACTATAGGAATGTATAGGAAATCATTTTACTATAGGAATGCATTGGAAATCATTTTCCTATAGAAATGCATTGGAAATCATTTTCCTATAGAAATGCATTGGAAATCATTTTACTATAGGAATGCATTGGAAATTATTTTACTAGAGAATTGCATTGGAAATCATTTTACTATAGGAATGCATTGGAAATCATTTTACTATAGAATTACATTGGAAATCATTTTACTATAGGAATGCATTGGAAATCATTTTACTAGAGAATTGCATTGGAAATCATTTTACTAGAGAATTGCATTGGAAATCATTTTACTAAAGGAATGCATTGGAAATCATTTTACTATAGAAATGCATTGGAAATCATTTTACTAGGGAATTGCATTGGAAATCATTTTACTAGAGAATTGCATTGGAAATCATCTTACTATAGGAAAGCAATGGAAATCATTTTACTATAGGAATGCATTGGAAATTATTTTACTAGAGAATTGCATTGGAAATCATTTTACAATAGGAATGCATTGGAAATCATTTTACTATAGAATTGCATTGGAAATCATTTTACTATAGGAATGCATTGGAAATCATTTTACTATAGAATTGCATTGGAAATCATTTTACTATAGGAATGCATTGGAAATCATTTTACTATTGGAATGCATTGGAAATCATTTTACTAGAGAATTGCACTGGAAATCATTTTACTATAGGAATGCATTGGAAATCATTTTACTATAGGAATGCATTGGAAATCATTTTACTAAAGGAATGCATTGGAAATCATTTTACTAGAGAATTGCATTGGAAATCATTTTACTATAGGAAAGCATTGGGAATCATTTTACTAGAGAATTGCATTGGAAATCATTTTACTAGAGAATTGCATTGGAAATCATTTTACTAGAGAATTGCATTGGAAATCATTTTACTATAGGAAAGCATTGGGAATCATTTTACTAGAGAATTGCATTGGAAATCATTTTACTAGAGAATTGCATTGGAAATCATTTTACTAGAGAATTGCACTGGAAATCATTTTACTATAGGAATGCATTGGAAATCATTTTCCTATAGGAATGCATTGGAAATCATTTTACTATAGGAATGCACAGGAAATCATTTTACTATAGAATTTGCATTGGAAATCATTTTACTATAGGAATGCATTGGAAATTATTTTACTATAGGAATGTATAGGAAATCATTTTACTATAGGAATGCATTGGAAATTATTTTACTATAGGAATGTATAGGAAATCATTTTACAATAGGAATGCATTGGAAATCATTTTACTATAGGAAAGCATTTGAAATCATTTTACTATAGAATTGCATTGGAAATCATTTTACTATAGAATTGCATTGGAAATCATTTTCCTATAGAATTGCATTGGAAATCATTTTACTAGAGAATTGCATTGGAAATCATTTTACTATAGGAATGCATTGGAAATCATTTTCCTATAGGAATGCATTGGAAATCATTTTACTATAGGAATGCACAGGAAATCATTTTACTATAGAATTTGCATTGGAAATAATTTTACTATAGGAATGCATTGGAAATTATTTTACTATAGGAATGTATAGGAAATCATTTTACTATAGGAATGCATTGGAAATTATTTTACTATAGGAATGTATAGGAAATCATTTTACTATAGGAATGCATTGGAAATCATTTTACTATAGGAAAGCATTGGAAATCATTTTACTATAGAATTGCATTGGAAATCATTTTACTATAGAATTGCATTGGAAATCATTTTCCTATAGAAATGCATTGGAAATCATTTTACTAGAGAATTGCATTGGAAATCATTTTACTATAGGAATGCATTGGAAATCATTTTCCTATAGGAATGCATTGGAAATCATTTTACTATAGGAATGCACAGGAAATCATTTTACTATAGAATTTGCATTGGAAATCATTTTACTATAGGAATGCATTGGAAATTATTTTACTATAGGAATGTATAGGAAATCATTTTACTATAGGAATGCATTGGAAATCATTTTACTATAGGAAAGCATTGGAAATCATTTTACTATAGAATTGCATTGGAAATCATTTTACTATAGAATTGCATTGGAAATCATTTTCCTATAGAAATGCATTGGAAATCATTTTACTAGAGAATTGCATTGGAAATCATTTTACTATAGGAATGCATTGGGAATCATTTTCCTATAGGAATGCATTGGAAATCATTTTACTATAGGAATGCACAGCAAATCATTTTACTATAGAATTTGCATTGGAAATCATTTTACTATAGGAATGCATTGGAAATTATTTTACTATAGGAATGTATAGGAAATCATTTTACTATAGGAATGCATTGGAAATTATTTTACTATAGGAATGTATAGGAAATCATTTTACTATAGGAATTCATTGGAAATCATTTTACTATAGGAAAGCATTGGAAATCATTTTACTATAGAATTGCATTGGAAATCATTTTACTATAGAATTGCATTGGAAATCATTTTCCTATAGAAATGCATTGGAAATCATTTTACTAGAGAATTGCATTGGAAATCATTTTACTATAGGAATGCATTGGAAATCATTTTCCTATAGGAATGCATTGGAAATCATTTTACTATAGGAATGCACAGGAAATCATTTTACTATAGAATTTGCATTGGAAATCATTTTACTATAGGAATGCATTGGAAATTATTTTACTATAGGAATGTATAGGAAATCATTTTACTATAGGAATGCATTGGAAATCATTTTACTATAGGAAAGCATTGGAAATCATTTTACTATAGAATTGCATTGGAAATCATTTTACTATAGAATTGCATTGGAAATCATTTTCCTCTAGAAATGCATTGGAAATCATTTTACTAGAGAATTGCATTGGAAATCATTTTACTATAGGAATGCATTGGAAATCATTTTCCTATAGGAATGCATTGGAAATCATTTTACTATAGGAATGCACAGCAAATCATTTTACTATAGAATTTGCATTGGAAATCATTTTACTATAGGAATGCATTGGAAATTATTTTACTATAGGAATGTATAGGAAATCATTTTACTATAGGAATGCATTGGAAATCATTTTCCTATAGAAATGCATTGGAAATCATTTTCCTATAGAAATGCATTGGAAATCATTTTACTATAGGAATGCATTGGAAATTATTTTACTAGAGAATTGCATTGGAAATCATTTTACTATAGGAATGCATTGGAAATCATTTTACTATAGGAATGCATTGGAAATCATTTTACTATAGGAATGCATTGGAAATCATTTTACTAGAGAATTTCATTGGAAATCATTTTACTATAGAAATGCATTGGAAATCATTTTACTAGGGAATTGCATTGGAAATCATCTTACTATAGGAATCCATTGGAAATCATTTTACTATAGGAATGCATTGGAAATCATTTTACTAGAGAATTTGCATTGGAAATCATTTTACTATAGGAATGCATTGGAAATTATTTTACTATAGGAATGTATAGGAAATCATTTTACAATAGGAATGCATTGGAAATCATTTTACTATAGGAATGCACAGGAAATCATTTTAGTATAGAATTTGCATTGGAAATCATTTTACTATAGGAATGCATTGGAAATTATTTTACTATAGGAATGTATAGGAAATCATTTTACTATAGGAATGCATTGGAAATTATTTTACTATAGGAATGTATAGGAAATCATTTTACTATAGGAATGCATTGGAAATCATTTTACTATAGGAAAGCATTGGAAATCATTTTACTATAGTATTGCATTGGAAATCATTTTACTATAGAATTGCATTGGAAATCATTTTCCTATAGAAATGCATTGGAAATCATTTTACTAGAGAATTGCATTGGAAATCATTTTACTATAGGAATGCATTGGAAATCATTTTCCTATAGGAATGCATTGGAAATCATTTTACTATAGGAATGCACAGGAAATCATTTTACTATAGAATTTGCATTGGAAATCATTTTACTATAGGAATGCATTGGAAATTATTTTACTATAGGAATGTATAGGAAATCATTTTACTATAGGAATGCATTGGAAATTATTTTACTATAGGAATGTATAGGAAATCATTTTACTATAGAAATGCATTGGAAATCATTTTACTATAGGAAAGCATTGGAAATCATTTTCCTATAGAATTGCATTGGAAATCATTTTACTATAGAATTGCATTGGAAATCATTTTCCTATAGAAATGCATTGGAAATCATTTTACTAGAGAATTGCATTGGAAATCATTTTACTATAGGAATGCATTGGAAATCATTTTCCTATAGGAATGCATTGGAAATCATTTTACTATAGGAATGCATTGGAAATTATTTTACTATAGGAATGTATAGGAAATCATTTTACTATAGGAATGCATTGGAAATTATTTTACTATAGGAATGTATAGGAAATCATTTTACTATAGGAATGCATTGGAAATCATTTTCCTATAGAAATGCATTGGAAATCATTTTCCTATAGAAATGCATTGGAAATCATTTTCCTATAGAAATGCATAGGAAATCATTTTACTATAGGAATGCATTGGAAATCATTTTCCTATAGAAATGCATTGGAAATCATTTTCCTATAGAAATGCATTGGAAATCATTTTCCTATAGAAATGCATAGGAAATCATTTTACTATAGGAATGCATTGGAAATCATTTTACTCTAGAATTACATTGGAAATCATTTTACTATAGGAAAGCAATGGAAATCATTTTACTATAGGAATGCATTGGAAATTATTTTACTAGAGAATTGCATTGGAAATCATTTTACTATAGGAATGCATTGGAAATCATTTTACTATAGAATTACATTGGAAATCATTTTACTATAGGAATGCATTGGAAATCATTTTACTAGAGAATTGCATTGGAAATTATTTTACTAGAGAATTGCATTGGAAATCATTTTACTAAAGGAATGCATTGGAAATCATTTTACTTTAGAAATGCATTGGAAATCATTTTACTAGAGAATTACAATGGAAATCATTTTACTATAGGAATGCATTGGAAATCATTTTACTATAGGAATGCATTGGAAATCATTTTACTAGAGAATTGCATTGGAAATTATTTTACTAGAGAATTGCATTGGAAATCATCTTACTATAGGAATGCATTGGAAATCATTTTACTATAGGAATGCATTGGAAATCATTTTACTAGAGAATTACAATGGAAATCATTTTACTATAGGAATGCATTGGAAATCATTTTACTATAGGAATGCATTGGAAATCATTTTACTATAGGAATGCATTGGAAATCATTTTACTATTGGAATGCATTGGAAATCATTTTACTAGAGAATTGCATTGGAAATCATCTTACTATAGGAAAGCAATGGAAATCATTTTACTATAGGAATGCATTGGAAATTATTTTACTAGAGAATTGCATTGGAAATCATTTTACTATAGGAATGCATTGGAAATCATTTTACTATAGAATTGCATTGCAAATCATTTTACTATAGGAATGCACTGGAAATCATTTTACTATAGAATTGCATTGGAAATCATTTTACTATAGGAATGCATTGGAAATCATTTTACTATTGGAATGCATTGGAAATCATTTTACTAGAGAATTGCACTGGAAATCATTTTACTATAGGAATGCATTGGAAATCATTTTACTATAGGAATGCATTGGAAATGATTTTACTAAAGGAATGCATTGGAAATCATTTTACTAGAGAATTGCATTGGAAATCATTTTACTATAGGAAAGCATTGGGAATCATTTTACTAGAGAATTGCATTGGAAACCATTTTACTAGAGAATTGCATTGGAAATCATTTTACTATAGGAATGCATTGGAAATCATTTTACTATAGGAATGCATTGGAAATCATTTTACTAGAGAATTGCATTGGAAATCATTTTACTATAGAAATGAAATGGAAATCATTTTACTATAGGAAAGCATTGGAAATTATTTTACTAGAGAATTGCATTGTAAATCATTTTACTATAGGAATGCATTGGAAATCGTTTTCCTATAGAAATGCATTGGAAATCATTTTCCTATAGAAATGCATTGGAAATCATTTTCCTATAGAAATGCATAGGAAATCATTTTACTATAGGAATGCATTGGAAATCATTTTACTATAGAATTACATTGGAAATCATTTTACTATAGGAAAGCAATGGAAATCATTTTACTATAGGAATGCATTGGAAATTATTTTACTAGAGAATTGCATTGGAAATCATTTTACTATAGGAATGCATTGGAAATCATTTTACTATAGAATTACATTGGAAATCATTTTACTATAGGAATGCATTGGAAATCATTTTACTAGAGAATTGCATTGGAAATTATTTTACTAGAGAATTGCATTGGAAATCATTTTACTAAAGGAATGCATTGGAAATCATTTTACTTTAGAAATGCATTGGAAATCATTTTACTAGAGAATTACAATGGAAATCATTTTACTATAGGAATGCATTGGAAATCATTTTACTATAGGAATGCATTGGAAATCATTTTACTAGAGAATTGCATTGGAAATTATTTTACTAGAGAATTGCATTGGAAATCATCTTACTATAGGAATGCATTGGAAATCATTTTACTATAGGAATGCATTGGAAATCATTTTACTAGAGAATTACAATGGAAATCATTTTACTATAGGAATGCATTGGAAATCATTTTACTATAGGAATGCATTGGAAATCATTTTACTATTGGAATGCATTGGAAATCATTTTACTAGAGAATTGCATTGGAAATCATCTTACTATAGGAAAGCAATGGAAATCATTTTACTATAGGAATGCATTGGAAATTATTTTACTAGAGAATTGCATTGGAAATCATTTTACTATAGGAATGCATTGGAAATCATTTTACTATAGAATTGCATTGCAAATCATTTTACTATAGGAATGCATTGGAAATCATTTTACTATAGAATTGCATTGGAAATCATTTTACTATAGGAATGCATTGGAAATCATTTTACTATTGGAATGCATTGGAAATCATTTTACTAGAGAATTGCACTGGAAATCATTTTACTATAGGAATGCATTGGAAATCATTTTACTATAGGAATGCATTGGAAATGATTTTACTAAAGGAATGCATTGGAAATCATTTTACTAGAGAATTGCATTGGAAATCATTTTACTATAGGAAAGCATTGGGAATCATTTTACTAGAGAATTGCATTGGAAACCATTTTACTAGAGAATTGCATTGGAAATCATTTTACTATAGGAATGCATTGGAAATCATTTTACTATAGGAATGCATTGGAAATCATTTTACTAGAGAATTGCATTGGAAATCATTTTACTATAGAAATGAAATGGAAATCATTTTACTATAGGAAAGCATTGGAAATTATTTTACTAGAGAATTGCATTGTAAATCATTTTACTATAGGAATGCATTGGAAATCGTTTTACTATAGGAATGCATTGGAAATCATTTTACTATAGGAATGCATTGGAAATCATTTTACTATAGGAATGCTTTGGAAATCATTTTACTATAGGAATGCATTGGAAATCAATTTACTATAGTAATGCATTGGAAATAATTTTACTATAGAAATGCATTGGAAATCATTTTACTAGAGAATTGCATTGGAAATCATTTTACTATAGGAATGCACTGGAAATCATTTTAACAGAGAATTGCATTGTAAATCGTTTTACTATAGGAATGCATTGGAAATCATTTTACTATAGGAATGCATTGGAAATCAATTTACTATAGTAATGCATTGGAAATAATTTTACTATAGAAATGCATTGCAAATCATTTTACTAGAGAATTGCATTGGAAATCATTTTACTATAGGAATGCATTGGAAATCATTTTACTAGAGAATTGCATTGTAAATCATTTTACTATAGGAATGCATTGGAAATCATTTTACTATAGGAATGCATTGGAAATCATTTTACTAGAGAATTGCATTGGAAATCATTTTACTATAGAAATGCAATGGAAATCATTTTACTATAGGAATGCATTGGAAATTATTTTACTAGAGAATTGCATTGTAAATCATTTTACTATAGGAATGCATTGGAAATCATTTTACTATAGGAATGCATTGGAAATCATTTTACTAGAGAATTGCATTGGAAATCATTTTACTATAGAAATGCAATGGAAATCATTTTACTATAGGAATGCATTGGAAATTATTTTACTAGAGAATTGCATTGTAAATCCTTTTACTATAGGAATGCATTGGAAATCATTTTACTATAGGAATGCATTGGAAATCATTTTACTATAGGAATGCATTGGAAATCATTTTACTATAGGAATGTATAGGAAATCATTTTACTAGAAAATTACATTGGAAATCATTTTACTATAGGAATGCATTGGAAATTATTTTACTAGAGAATTACATTGGAAATCATTTTCCTATAGGAATGCATTGGAAATTATTTTACTATAGGAATGTATAGGAAATCATTTTACTATAGGAATGCATTGGAAATCATTTTACTAGAGAATTGCATTGGAAATCATTTTACTATAGGAATGCATTGGAAATCATTTTACTATAGGAATGCATTGGAAATTATTTTACTATAGGAATGTATAGGATATCATTTTACTATAGGAATGCATTGGAAATTATTTTACTATAGGAATGTATAGGAAATCATTTTACTATAGGAATGCATTGGAAATCATTTTCCTATAGAAATGCATTGGAAATCATTTTCCTATAGAATTGCATTGGAAATCATTTTACTATAGGAATGCATTGGAAATCATTTTACTATAGGAATGCATAGGAAATCATTTTACTATAGGAATGCATTGGAAATTATTTTACGATAGGAATGTATAGGAAATCATTTTACTATAGGAATGCATTGGAAATCATTTTACTATAGGAATGCATTGGAAATCATTTTACTATAGGAATGCATTGGAAATTATTTTACTATAGGAATGTATAGGAAATCATTTTACTATAGGGAAGCATTGGAAATCATTTTACTAGACAATTGCAATGGAAATCATTTTACTAGAGAATTGCATTGGAAATCATTTTACTATATGAATGCATTGGAAATCATTTTACTATAGAAATGCATTGGAAATCATTTTACTATAGGAATGCATTTGAAATCATTTTACTATCGAAATGTATTGGAAACCATTTTACTATAGAAATGCATTGGAAATCATTTTACTATAGGAATGCATTGGAAATCATTTTACTATAGAAATGCATTGGAAATCATTTTACTATAGAAATGCATTGGAAATCATTTTACTATAGTAATGCATTGGAAATCATTTTACTAGAGAATTGCATTGGAAATTATTTTACTAGAGAATTGCATTGGAAATCATTTTACTAAAGGAATGCATTGGAAATCATTTTACTTTAGAAATGCATTGGAAATCATTTTACTAGGGAATTGCATTGGAAATCATCTTACTATAGGAATGCATTGGAAATCATTTTACTATAGGAATGCATTGGAAATCATTTTACTAGAGAATTACAATGGAAATCATTTTACTAGAGAATTGCATTGGAAATCATTTTACTATAGGAATGCATTGGAAATCATTTTAACAGAGAATTGCATTGTAAATCGTTTTACTATAGGAATGCATTGGAAATCATTTTACTATAGGAATGCATTGGAAATCAATTTACTATAGTAATGCATTGGAAATAATTTTACTATAGAAATGCATTGGAAATCATTTTACTAGAGAATTGCATTGGAAATCATTTTACTATAGGAATGCATTGGAAATCATTTTACTAGAGAATTGCATTGTAAATCATTTTACTATAGGAATGCATTGGAAATCATTTTACTATAGGAATGCATTGGAAATCATTTTACTAGAGAATTGCATTGGAAATCATTTTACTATAGAAATGCAATGGAAATCATTTTACTATAGGAATGCATTGGAAATTATTTTACTAGAGAATTGCATTGTAAATCATTTTACTATAGGAATGCATTGGAAATCATTTTACTATAGGAATGCATTGGAAATCATTTTACTAGAGAATTGCATTGGAAATCATTTTACTATAGAAATGCAATGGAAATCATTTTACTATAGGAATGCATTGGAAATTATTTTACTAGAGAATTGCATTGTAAATCCTTTTACTATAGGAATGCATTGGAAATCATTTTACTATAGGAATGCATTGGAAATCATTTTACTATAGGAATGCATTGGAAATCATTTTACTATAGGAATGTATAGGAAATCATTTTACTAGAAAATTACATTGGAAATCATTTTACTATAGGAATGCATTGGAAATTATTTTACTAGAGAATTACATTGGAAATCATTTTCCTATAGGAATGCATTGGAAATTATTTTACTATAGGAATGTATAGGAAATCATTTTACTATAGGAATGCATTGGAAATCATTTTACTAGAGAATTGCATTGGAAATCATTTTACTATAGGAATGCATTGGAAATCATTTTACTATAGGAATGCATTGGAAATTATTTTACTATAGGAATGTATAGGATATCATTTTACTATAGGAATGCATTGGAAATTATTTTACTATAGGAATGTATAGGAAATCATTTTACTATAGGAATGCATTGGAAATCATTTTCCTATAGAAATGCATTGGAAATCATTTTCCTATAGAATTGCATTGGAAATCATTTTACTATAGGAATGCATTGGAAATCATTTTACTATAGGAATGCATAGGAAATCATTTTACTATAGGAATGCATTGGAAATTATTTTACGATAGGAATGTATAGGAAATCATTTTACTATAGGAATGCATTGGAAATCATTTTACTATAGGAATGCATTGGAAATCATTTTACTATAGGAATGCATTGGAAATTATTTTACTATAGGAATGTATAGGAAATCATTTTACTATAGGGAAGCATTGGAAATCATTTTACTAGACAATTGCAATGGAAATCATTTTACTAGAGAATTGCATTGGAAATCATTTTACTATATGAATGCATTGGAAATCATTTTACTATAGAAATGCATTGGAAATCATTTTACTATAGGAATGCATTGGAAATCATTTTACTATCGAAATGTATTGGAAATCATTTTACTATAGAAATGCATTGGAAATCATTTTACTATAGGAATGCATTGGAAATCATTTTACTATAGGAATGCATTGGAAATCATTTTACTATAGAAATGCATTGGAAATCATTTTACTATAGAAATGCATTGAAAATCATTTTACTATAGTAATGCATTGGAAATCATTTTACTAGAGAATTGCATTGGAAATTATTTTACTAGAGAATTGCATTGGAAATCATTTTACTAAAGGAATGCATTGGAAATCATTTTACTTTAGAAATGCATTGGAAATCATTTTACTAGGGAATTGCATTGGAAATCATCTTACTATAGGAATGCATTGGAAATCATTTTACTATAGGAATGCATTGGAAATCATTTTACTAGAGAATTACAATGGAAATCATTTTACTAGAGAATTGTATTGGAAATCATTTTACTATAGGAATGCATTGGAAATCATTTTACTATAGGAATGCATTGGAAATCATTTTACTATTGGAATGCATTGGAAATCATTTTACTAGAGAATTGCATTGGAAATCATCTTACTATAGGAAAGCAATGGAAATCATTTTACTATAGGAATGCATTGGAAATTATTTTACTAGAGAATTGCATTGGAAATCATTTTACTATAGGAATGCATTGGAAATCATTTTACTATAGAATTGCATTGCAAATCATTTTACTATAGGAATGCATTGGAAATCATTTTACTATAGAATTGCATTGGAAATCATTTTACTATAGGAATGCATTGGAAATCATTTTACTATTGGAATGCATTGGAAATCATTTTACTAGAGAATTGCACTGGAAATCATTTTACTATAGGAATGCATTGGAAATCATTTTACTATAGGAATGCATTGGAAATGATTTTACTAAAGGAATGCACTGGAAATCATTTTACTAGAGAATTGCATTGGAAATCATTTTACTATAGGAAAGCATTGGGAATCATTTTACTAGAGAATTGCATTGGAAATCATTTTACTAGAGAATTGCATTGGAAATCATTTTACTATAGGAATGCATTGGAAATCATTTTACTATAGGAATGCATTGGAAATCATTTTACTAGAGAATTGCATTGGAAATCATTTTACTATAGAAATGAAATGGAAATCATTTTACTATAGGAAAGCATTGGAAATTATTTTACTAGAGAATTGCATTGTAAATCATTTTACTATAGGAATGCATTGGAAATCGTTTTACTATAGGAATGCATTGGAAATCATTTTACTATAGGAATGCATTGGAAATCATTTTACTATAGGAATGCTTTGGAAATCATTTTACTATAGGAATGCATTGGAAATCAATTTACTATAGTAATGCATTGGAAATAATTTTACTATAGAAATGCATTGGAAATCATTTTACTAGAGAATTGCATTGGAAATCATTTTACTATAGGAATGCATTGGAAATCATTTTAATAGAGAATTGCATTGTAAATCGTTTTACTATAGGAATGCATTGGAAATCATTTTACTATAGGAATGCATTGGAAATCAATTTACTATAGTAATGCATTGGAAATAATTTTACTATAGAAATGCATTGGAAATCATTTTACTAGAGAATTGCATTGGAAATCATTTTACTATAGGAATGCATTGGAAATCATTTTACTAGAGAATTGCATTGTAAATCATTTTACTATAGGAATGCATTGGAAATCATTTTACTATAGGAATGCATTGGAAATCATTTTACTAGAGAATTGCATTGGAAATCATTTTACTATAGAAATGCAATGGAAATCATTTTACTATAGGAATGCATTGGAAATTATTTTACTAGAGAATTGCATTGTAAATCATTTTACTATAGGAATGCATTGGAAATCATTTTACTATAGGAATGCATTGGAAATCATTTTACTAGAGAATTGCATTGGAAATCATTTTACTATAGAAATGCAATGGAAATCATTTTACTATAGGAATGCATTGGAAATTATTTTACTAGAGAATTGCATTGTAAATCCTTTTACTATAGGAATGCATTGGAAATCATTTTACTATAGGAATGCATTGGAAATCATTTTACTATAGGAATGCATTGGAAATCATTTTACTATAGGAATGTATAGGAAATCATTTTACTAGAGAATTACATTGGAAATCATTTTACTAGAAAATTACACTGGAAATCATTTTACTATAGGAATGCATTGGAAATTATTTTACTAGAGAATTACACTGGAAATCATTTTCCTATAGGAATGCATTGGAAATTATTTTACTATAGGAATGTATAGGAAATCATTTTACTATAGGAATGCATTGGAAATCATTTTACTAGAGAATTGCATTGGAAATCATTTTACTATAGGAATGCATTGGAAATCATTTTACTATAGGAATGCATTGGAAATTATTTTACTATAGGAATGTATAGGATATCATATTACTATAGGAATGCATTGGAAATTATTTTACTATAGGAATGTATAGGAAATCATTTTACTATAGGAATGCATTGGAAATCATTTTCCTATAGAAATGCATTGGAAATCATTTTCCTATAGAATTGCATTGGAAATCATTTTACTATAGGAATGCATAGGAAATCATTTTACTATAGGAATGCATTGGAAATTATTTTACGATAGGAATGTATAGGAAATCATTTTACTATAGGAATGCATTGGAAATCATTTTACTATAGGAATGCATTGGAAATCATTTTACTATAGGAATGCATTGGAAATTATTTTACTATAGGAATGTATAGGAAATCATTTTACTATAGGGAAGCATTGGAAATCATTTTACTAGACAATTGCATTGGAAATCATTTTACTAGAGAATTGCATTGGAAATCATTTTACTATATGAATGCATTGGAAATCATTTTACTATAGAAATGCATTGGAAATCATTTTACTATAGAAATGCATTGGAAATCATTTTACTATAGGATGCATTGGAAATCATTTTACTATAGGAATGCATTGGAAATCATTTTACTATAGAAATGCATTGGAAATCATTTTACTATAGAAATGCATTGGAAATCATTTTACTATAGTAATGCATTGGAAATCATTTTACTATAGGAATCCATTGGAAATTATTTTACTATAGGAATGCATTGGAAATTATTTTACTAGAGAATTTTATTGGAAATAATTTTACTATAGGAATGCATTGGAAATTATTTTACTATAGGAATGCATTGGAAATCATTTTACTAGAGAATTGCATTGGAAATCATTTTACTATAGGAATGCATTGTAATTCATTTTACTAGAGAATTGCATTGGAAATCATTTTACTTTAGGAATGCATTGGAAATCATTTTACTAAAGGAATGCATTGGAAATCATTTTACTATAGGAAATGCATTGGAAATCATTTTAATATAGGAATGTATAGGAAATCATTTTACTAGAGAATTGCATTGGAAACCATTTTACTATAGGAATGCATTGGAAATCATTTTACTATAGGAATGCATTGGAAATCATTTTACTATAGGAATGTATAGGAAATCATTTTACTAGAGAATTACATTGGAAATCATTTTACTAGAAAATTACATTGGAAATCATTTTACTATAGGAATGCATTGGAAATTATTTTACTAGAGAATTTCATTGGAAATCATTTTCCTATAGGAATGCATTGGAAATTATTTTACTATAGGAATGTATAGGAAATCATTTTACTATAGGAATGCATTGGAAATCATTTTACTAGAGAATTGCATTGGAAATCATTTTACTATAGGAATGCATTCGAAATCATTTTACTATAGGAATGCATTGTAAATTATTTTACTATAGGAATGTATAGGATATCATTTTACTATAGGAATGCATTGGAAATTATTTTACTATAGGAATGTATAGGAAATCATTTTACTATAGGAATGCATTGGAAATCATTTTCCTATAGAAATGCATTGGAAATCATTTTCCTATAGAATTGCATTGGAAATCATTTTACTATAGGAATGCATTGGAAATCATTTTACTATAGGAATGCATAGGAAATCATTTTACTATAGGAATGCATTGGAAATTATTTTACGATAGGAATGTATAGGAAATCATTTTACTATAGGAATGCATTGGAAATCATTTTACTAGAGAATTGCATTGGAAATCATTTTCCTATAGGAATGCATTGGAAATCATTTTACTATAGGAATGCATTGGAAATCATTTTACTATAGGAATGCATTGGAAATTATTTTACTATAGGAATGTATAGGAAATCATTTTACTATAGGGAAGCATTGGAAATCATTTTACTAGAGAATTGCATTGGAAATCATTTTACTATAGGAATGCATTGGAAATCATTTTACTATAGGAATGCATTGGAAATCATTTTACTATAGAAATGCATTGGAAATCATTTTACTATAGAAATGCATTGGAAATCATTTTACTATAGGAATCCATTGGAAATTATTTTACTATAGGAATGCATTGGAAATTATTTTACTAGAGAATTGCATTGGAAATAATTTTACTATAGGAATGCATTGGAAATTATTTTACTATAGGAATGCATTGGAAATTATTTTAATATAGGAATGCATTGGAAATCATTTTACTAGAGAATTGCATTGGAAATCATTTTACTATAGGAATGCATTGTAATTCATTTTACTAGAGAATTGCATTGGAAATCATTTTACTTTAGGAATGCATTGGAAATCATTTTACTAAAGGAATGCATTGGAAATCATTTTACTATAGGAAAGCAATGGAAATCATTTTACTATAGGAATGCATTGGAAATTATTTTACTAGAGAATTGCATTGGAAATCATTTTACCATAGGAATGCATTGGAAATCATTTTACTATAGAATTGCATTGGAAATCATTTTACTATAGGAATGCATTGGAAATCATTTTACTATAGAATTGCATTGGAAATCATTTTACTATAGGAATGCATTGGAAATCATTTTACTATTGGAATGCATTGGAAATCATTTTACTAGAGAATTGCACTGGAAATCATTTTACTATAGGAATTCATTGGAAATCATTTTACTATAGGAATGCATTGGAAATCATTTTACTAAAGGAATGCATTGGAAATCATATTACTAGAGAATTGCATTGGAAATCATTTTACTATAGGAAAGCATTGGGAATCATTTTACTAGAGAATTGCATTGGAAATCATTTTACTAGAGAATTGCATTGGAAATCATTTTACTATAGGAATGCATTGGAAATCATTTTACTATAGAAATGAAATGGAAATCATTTTACTATAGGAATGCATTGGAAATTATTTTACTAGAGAATTGCATTGTAAATCATTTTACTATAGGAATGCATTGGAAATCATTTTACTATAGGAATGCATTGGAAATCATTTTACTATAGGAATGCATTGGAAATCATTTTACTATAGGGATGCATTGGAAATCAATTTACTATAGTAATGCATTGGAAATAATTTTACTATAGAAATGCATTGGAAATCATTTTACTAGAGAATTGCATTGGAAATCATTTTACTATAGGAATGCATTGGAAATCATTTTACTAGAGAATTGCATTGTAAAACATTTTACTATAGGAATGCATTGGAAATCATTTTACTATAGGAATGCATTGGAAATCAATTTTCTATAGTAATGCATTGGAAATAATTTTACTATAGAAATGCATTGGAAATCATTTTACTAGAGAATTGCATTGGAAATCATTTTACTATAGGAATGCATTGGAAATCATTTTACTATAGGAATGCATTGGAAATCATTTTACTATAGGAATGCATTGGAAATCATTTTACTAGAGAATTGCATTGGAAATCATTTTACTATAGAAATGCAATGGAAATCATTTTACTATAGGAATGCATTGGAAATTATTTTACTAGAGAATTGCATTGTAAATCATTTTACTATAGGAATGCATTGGAAATCATTTTACTATAGGAATGCATTGGAAATCATTTTACTAGAGGATTGCATTGGAAATCATTTTACTATAGAAATGCAATGGAAATCATTTTACTATAGGAATGCATTGGAAATTATTTTACTAGAGAATTGCATTGTAAATCATTTTACTATAGGAATGCATTGGAAATCATTTTACTATAGGAATGCATTGGAAATCATTTTACTATAGGAATGCATTGGAAATCATTTTACTATAGGAAATGCATTGGAAATCATTTTAATATAGGAATGTATTGGAAATCATTTTACTAGAGAATTACATTGGAAATCATTTTACTAGAAAATTACATTGGAAATCTTTTTACTATAGGAATGCATTGGAAATTATTTTACTAGAGAATTTTATTGGAAATAATTTTACTATAGGAATGCATTGGAAATTATTTTACTATAGGAATGCATTGGAAATCATTTTACTAGAGAATTGCATTGGAAATCATTTTACTATAGGAATGCATTGGAAATCATTTTACTATAGAAATGAAATGGAAATCATTTTACTATAGGAATGCATTGGAAATTATTTTACTAGAGAATTGCATTGTAAATCATTTTACTATAGGAATGCATTGGAAATCATTTTACTATAGGAATGCATTGGAAATCATTTTACTATAGGAATGCATTGGAAATCATTTTACTATAGGAATGCATTGGAAATCAATTTACTATAGTAATGCATTGGAAATAATTTTACTATAGAAATGCATTGGAAATCATTTTACTAGAGAATTGCATTGGAAATCATTTTACTATAGGAATGCATTGGAAATCATTTTACTAGAGAATTGCATTGTAAAACATTTTACTATAGGAATGCATTGGAAATCATTTTACTATAGGAATGCATTGGAAATCAATTTTCTATAGTAATGCATTGGAAATAATTTTACTATAGAAATGCATTGGAAATCATTTTACTAGAGAATTGCATTGGAAATCATTTTACTATAGGAATGCATTGGAAATCATTTTACTATAGGAATGCATTGGAAATCATTTTACTATAGGAATGCATTGGAAATCATTTTACTAGAGAATTGCATTGGAAATCATTTTACTATAGAAATGCAATGGAAATCATTTTACTATAGGAATGCATTGGAAATTATTTTACTAGAGAATTGCATTGTAAATCATTTTACTATAGGAATGCATTGGAAATCATTTTACTATAGGAATGCATTGGAAATCATTTTACTAGAGGATTGCATTGGAAATCATTTTACTATAGAAATGCAATGGAAATCATTTTACTATAGGAATGCATTGGAAATTATTTTACTAGAGAATTGCATTGTAAATCATTTTACTATAGGAATGCATTGGAAATCATTTTACTATAGGAATGCATTGGAAATCATTTTACTATAGGAATGCATTGGAAATCATTTTACTATAGGAAATGCATTGGAAATCATTTTAATATAGGAATGTATTGGAAATCATTTTACTAGAGAATTACATTGGAAATCATTTTACTAGAAAATTACATTGGAAATCTTTTTACTATAGGAATGCATTGGAAATTATTTTACTAGAGAATTTTATTGGAAATAATTTTACTATAGGAATGCATTGGAAATTATTTTACTATAGGAATGCATTGGAAATCATTTTACTAGAGAATTGCATTGGAAATCATTTTACTATAGGAATGCATTGTAATTCATTTTACTAGAGAATTACATTGGAAATCATTTTCCTATAGGAATGCATTGGAAATTATTTTACTATAGGAATGTATAGGAAATCATTTTACTATAGGAATGCATTGGAAATCATTTTACTAGAGAATTGCATTGGAAATCATTTTACTATAGGAATGCATTGGAAATCATTTTACTATAGGAATGCATTGGAAATCATTTTACTATAGGAATGCATTGGAAATTATTTTACTAGAGAATTGCATTGGAAATCATTTTGCTATAGGAATGTCTTGGAAATCATTTTACTATAGGAATGCATTGGAAATCATTTTACGATAGGAATGCATTGGAAATCATTTTACTATAGGAATGTATAGGAAATCATTTTACTAGAGAATTACATTGGAAATCATTTTACTAGAAAATTACATTGGAAATCATTTTACTATAGGAATGCATTGGAAATTATTTTACTAGAGAATTACAATGGAAATCATTTTCGTATAGGAATGCATTGGAAATTATTTTACTATAGGAATGTAAAGGAAATCATTTTACTATAGGAATGCATTGGAAATCATTTTACTATAGGAATGCATTGGAAATCATTTTACTATAGGAATGTATAGGAAATCATTTTACTATAGGAATATATAGGAAATCATTTTACTATAGGAATGTATTGGAAATCATTTTACTATAGGAATGCATTGGAAATCATTTTACTATAGGAATGCAATGGAAATTATTTTACTATAGGAATGTATAGGAAATCATTTTACTATAGGAATGCATTGGAAATGATTTTACTAGAGAATTGCATTGGAAATCATTTTACTATAGGAAGGTCTTGGAAATCATTTTACTAGAGAATTGCATTGCAAATCATTTTACTATAGCAATGCATTAGAAATCATTTTACTATAGGAATGCATTGGAAATCATTTTACTATAGGAATGTATAGGAAATCATTTTACTATAGGAATGCATTGGAAATCATTTTACTAGAGAATTACATTGGAAATAATTTTACTAGAAAATTACATTGGAAATCATTTTACTATAGGAATGCATTGGAAATTATTTTACTAGAGAATTACATTGGAAATCATTTTCCTATAGGAATGCATTGGAAATTATTTTACTATAGGAATGTAAAGGAAATCATTTTACTATAGGAATGCATTGGAAATCATTTTACTATAGGAATGCATTGGAAATCATTTTACTATAGGAATGCATTGGAAATTATTTTACTAGAGAATTGCATTGCAAATCATTTTACTATAGGAATGCATTAGAAATCATTTTACTATAGGAATGCATTGGAAATCATTTTACTATAGGAATGTATAGGAAATCATTTTACTATAGGAATGCATTGGAAATCATTTTACTATAGGAATGCATTGGAAATCATTTTACTTTAGGAATGCATTGGAAGTCATTTTACGATAGGAATGCATTGGAAATTATTGTACTAGAGAATTGCATTGGAATTCATTTTACTATAGGAATGCATTGGAAATCAATTTACTATAGGAATGCATTGGAAATCATTTTACTATAGGAATGCATTGGAAATTATTTTACTAGAGAATTGCATTGGAAATTATTTTACTATAGGAATGCATTGGAAATCATTTTACTATAGGAATGCATTGGAAATCATTTTACTTAAGGAATGCATTGTAAGTCATTTTACGATAGGAATGCATTGGAAATTATTTTACTAGAGAATTGCATTGGAAATCATTTTGCTACAGGAATGCATTGGAAATCATTTTACTATAGGAATGTATAGGAAATCATTTTACTATAGGAATGTATTTTAAATCATTTTACTAGAGAATTGCAATGGAAATCATTTTAATATAGGAATGCATTGGAAATCATTTTACTATAGGAATGCATTGGAAATCATTTTACTATAGGAATGCATTGGAAATTATTTTACTAGAGAATTGCATTGGAAATCATTTTGCTATAGGAATGCATTGGAAATCATTTTACTATGGGAATGCATTGGAAATTATTTTACTAGAGAATTGCATTGCAAATCATTTTACTATAGGAATTCATTAGAAATCATTTTACTATAGGAATACATTGGAAATCATTTTACTATAGGAATGTATAGGAAATCATTTTACTATAGGAATGCATTGGAAATCATTTTACTATAGGAATGCAATGGAAATTATTTTACTATAGGAATGTATAGGAAATCATTTTACTATAGGAATGCATTGGAAATCATTTTACTAGAGAATTGCATTGGAAATCATTTTACTATAGGAATGCCTTGGAAATCATTTTACTAGAGAATTGCATTGGAAATCATTTTACTACAGGAATGCATAGGAAATCATTTTACTAGAGAATTGCATTGGAAATCATTTTACTATAGGAATGCATTGGAAATCATTTTACTAGAGAATTGCATTGGAAATCATTTTACTATAGGAATGCATTGGAAATCATTTTACTAGAGAATTGCATTGGAAATCATTTTACTATCGGAATGCATTGGAAATCATTTTACTATAGGAATGCATTGGAAATCATTTTACTATAGGAATGCATTGGAAATTATTTTACCAGAGAATTGCATTGGAAATCATTTTACGATGGGAATGCATTGGAAATCATTTTGCTATAGGAATGCATTGGAAATCATTTTACTATAGGAAAGCATTGGAAATCATTTTACCATAGAAATGCATTGGAAATCATTTTACTATAGGAATGCATTGGAAATCATTTTACTATAGAAATGCATTGAAAATTATTTTACTAGAGAATTACATTGGAAATCATTTTACTCTAGGAAAGTATTGGAAATCATTTTACTATAGGAATGCCTTGGAAATTATTTTACTATAGGAATGTATAGGAAATCATTTTACTATAGGAATGCATTGGAAATCATTTTACTAGAAAATTGCATTGGAAATCATTTTATTATAGGAATGAATTGGAAATCATTTTACGATAGGAATGCATTGGAAATTATTTTACTAGAGAATTGCATTGGAAATCATTTTGCTACAGGAATGCATTGGAAATCATTTTACTATAGGAATGTATAGGAAATCATTTTACTATAGGAATGCATTTTAAATCATTTTACTAGAGAATTGCAATGGAAATCATTTTACTATAGGAATGCATTGGAAATCATTTTGCTATAGGAATGCATTGGAAATCATTTTACTATGGGAATGCATTGGAAATTATTTTACTAGAGAATTGCATTGCAAATCATTTTACTATAGGAATTCATTAGAAATCATTTTACTATAGGAATACATTGGAAATCATTTTACTATAGGAATGTATAGGAAATCATTTTACTATAGGAATGCATTGGAAATCATTTTACTATAGGAATGCAATGGAAATTATTTTACTATAGGAATGTATAGGAAATCATTTTACTATAGGAATGCATTGGAAATCATTTTACTAGAGAATTGCATTGGAAATCATTTTACTATAGGAATGCCTTGGAAATCATTTTACTAGAGAATTGCATTGGAAATCATTTTACTACAGGAATGCATAGGAAATCATTTTACTAGAGAATTGCATTGGAAATCATTTTACTATAGGAATGCATTGGAAATCATTTTACTAGAGAATTGCATTGGAAATCATTTTACTATAGGAATGCATTGGAAATCATTTTACTAGAGAATTGCATTGGAAATCATTTTACTATCGGAATGCATTGGAAATCATTTTACTATAGGAATGCATTGGAAATCATTTTACTATAGGAATGCATTGGAAATTATTTTACCAGAGAATTGCATTGGAAATCATTTTACGATGGGAATGCATTGGAAATCATTTTGCTATAGGAATGCATTGGAAATCATTTTACTATAGGAAAGCATTGGAAATCATTTTACCATAGAAATGCATTGGAAATCATTTTACTATAGGAATGCATTGGAAATCATTTTACTATAGAAATGCATTGAAAATTATTTTACTAGAGAATTACATTGGAAATCATTTTACTCTAGGAAAGTATTGGAAATCATTTTACTATAGGAATGCCTTGGAAATTATTTTACTATAGGAATGTATAGGAAATCATTTTACTATAGGAATGCATTGGAAATCATTTTACTAGAAAATTGCATTGGAAATCATTTTATTATAGGAATGAATTGGAAATCATTTTACGATAGGAATGCATTGGAAATTATTTTACTAGAGAATTGCATTGGAAATCATTTTGCTACAGGAATGCATTGGAAATCATTTTACTATAGGAATGTATAGGAAATCATTTTACTATAGGAATGCATTTTAAATCATTTTACTAGAGAATTGCAATGGAAATCATTTTACTATAGGAATGCATTGGAAATCATTTTACTATAGGAATGCATTGGAAATCATTTTACTATAGGAATGCATTGGAAATTATTTTACTAGAGAATTGCATTGGAAATCATTTTGCTATAGGAATGCATTGGAAATCATTTTACTATGGGAATGCATTGGAAATTATTTTACTAGAGAATTGCATTGCAAATCATTTTACTATAGGAATGCATTAGAAATCATTTTACTATAGGAATGAATTGGAAATCATTTTACTATAGGAATGTATAGGAAATCATTTTACTATAGGAATGCATTGGAAATCATTTTACTATAGGAATGCAATGGAAATTATTTTACTATAGGAATGTATAGGAAATCATTTTACTATAGGAATGCATTGGAAATCATTTTACTAGAGAATTGCATTGGAAAACATTTTACTATAGGAATGCCTTGGAAATCATTTTACTAGAGAATTGCATTGGAAATCATTTTACTATAGGAATGCATTGGAAATCATTTTACTAGAGAATTGCATTGGAAATCATTTTACTATAGGAATGCATTGGAAATTATTTTACTATAGGAATGCATTGGGAATTATTTTACTATAGGAATGCATTCGAAATTATTTTACCAGAGAATTGCATTGGAAATCATTTTTCTATGTGAATGCATTGGAAATCATTTTGCTATAGGAATGCATTGGAAATCATTTTACTATAGGAATGCATTGGAAATCATTTTACCATAGAAATGCATTGGAAATCATTTTACTATAGAAATGCATTGGAAATCATTTTACTATAGAAATGCATTGAAAATTTTTTTACTAGAGAATTACATTGGAAATCATTTTACTATAGGAAAGTATTGGAAATCATTTTACTATAGGAATGCCTTGGAAATTATTTTACTATAGGAATGTATAGGAAATCATTTTACTATAGGAATGCATTGGAAATCATTTTACTAGAAAATTGCATTGGAAATCATATTACTATAGGAATGCATTGGAAATCATTTTACTATAGGAATGCATTGGAAATTATTTTACTAGAGAATTACATTGGAAATCATTTTACTATAGGAAAGCATTGGAAATCATTTTACTATAGGAATGCATTGGAAATCATTTTAATATAGGAATGCATTGGAAATCATTTTACTAGAGAATTGCATTGGAAATCATTTTACTATAGGAATGCATTGTAATTCATTTTACTAGAGAATTGCATTGGAAATCATTTTACTTTAGGAATGCATTGGAAGTCATTTTACTATAGGAATGCATTGGAAATCATTTTACTATAGGCATGCATTGAAATCATTTTACTATAGGAATGCGTTGGAAATCATTTTACTAGAGAATTGCATTGGAAATCATTTTACTATAGGAATGCATTGGAAATCATTTTACTATAGGGATGCATTGCAAATCATTTTACTATAGGAATGCATTGGAAATTATTTTACTAGAGAATTACATTGGAAATCATTTTACTATAGGAAAGCATTGGAAATCATTTTACTATAGGCATGCATTGAAATCATTTTACTATAGGAATGCGTTGGAAATCATTTTACTAGAGAATTGCATTGGAAATCATTTTACTATAGGAATGCATTGGAAATCATTTTACTATAGGGATGCATTGCAAATCATTTTACTATAGGAATGCATTGGAAATTATTTTACTAGAGAATTGCATTGGAAATTATTTTACTATAGGAATGCATTGGAAATCATTTTACAATAGGAATGCATTGGAAATCATATTACTTTAGAAATACATTGGAAGTCATTTTACGATAGGAATGCATTGGAAATTATTTTACTAGAGAATTGCATTGGAAATCATTTTGCTACAGGAATGCATTGGAAATCATTTTACTATAGGAATGTATGGGAAATCATTTTACTATAGGAATGCATTTTAAATCATTTTACTAGAGAATTGCAATGGAAATCATTTTGCTATAGGAATGCATTGGAAATCATTTTACTATTGGAATGCATTGGAAATTATTTTACTAGAGAATTGCATTGCAAATCATTTTACTATAGGAATGCATTAGAAATCATTTTACTATAGGAATGCATTGGAAATCATTTTACTATAGGAATTCATTGGAAATCATTTTACTATAGGAATGCATTGGAAATTATTTTACTATAGGAATGTATAGGAAATCATTTTACTATAGGAATGCATTGGAAATCATTTTACTATAGGAATGCAATGGAAATTATTTTACTATAGGAATGTATAGGAAATCATTTTACTATAGGAATGCATTGGAAATCATTTTACTAGAGAATTGCATTGGAAATCATTTTACTATTGGAATGCCTTGGAAATCATTTTACTTGAAAATTGCATTGGAAATCATTTTACTATAGGAATGCATAGGAAATCATTTTACTAGAGAATTGCATTGGAAATCATTTTACTATAGGAATGCATTGGAAATCATTTTACTATAGGAATGCATTGGAAATCATTTTACTATAGGAATGCATTGGAAATTATTTTACCAGAGAATTGCATTGGAAATCATTTTACTATGGGAATGCATTGGAAATCATTTTGCTATAGGAATGCATTGGAAATCATTTTACTATAGGAAAGCATTGGAAATCATTTTACTATAGAAAATCATTGGAAATCATTTTACTATAGGAATGCATTGGAAATCATTTTACTATAGGAATGCATTGGAAATCATTTTACTAGAGAATTGCATTGGAAATCATTTTACTATAGGAATGCATTGGAAATCATTTTACTATAGGAATGCATTGGAAATTATTTCACTAGAGAATTGCATTGGAAATCATTTTGCTATAGGAATGCATTGGAAATCATTTTACTATAGGAATGCATTGGATATAATTTTACTATAGGAATGCATTGGAAATCATTTTCCTAGAGAATTACATTGGAAAATAATTTTACTATAGGAATACATTGGAAATCATTTTACTACAGAATTGCATTGGAAATCATTTTACAATAGGAATGCATTGGAAATCATTTTACTATAGGAATGTATAGGAAATCATTTTACTATCGGAATGCATTGGAAATCATTTTACTAGAGAATTGCATTGGAAATCATTTTACTATAGGAATGCATTGGAAATCATTTTACTATAGGAATATGTTGGAAATCATTTTACTAGAGAATTGTACTGGAAATCATTTTACTATAGGCATGCATTGGAAATCATTTTACTAGAGAATTGCATTGGAAATCATTTTACTATAGGAATGCATTGGAAATAATTTTACTATAGGAATGCATTGGAAATCATTTTACTAGGGAATTGCATTGGAAATCATTTTACTATGGGAATGCATTGGAAATCATTTTACTATAGGAATGCATTGGAAATCATTTTACTATAGGAATTCATTGGAAATTATTTTACTATAGGAATGCATTGGAAATTATTTTACTATAGGAATGTATAGGAAATCATTTTACTATAGGAATGCATTGGAAATCATTTTACTAAAGAATTGCATTGGAAATCATTTTACTATAGGAATGCATTGGAAATCATTTTACTATAGGAATGCATTGGAAATTATTTTACTAAAGAATTACATTGGAAATCATTTTACTATAGGAAAGTATTGGAAATTATTTTACGATAGGAATGCATTGGAAATCATTTTACTATAGGAATGCATTGGAAATTATTTTACTATAGGAATGCATTGGAAATCATTTTACTATAGGAATGCATTGGAAATTATTTTACTATAGGAATGCATTGGAAATCATTTTACTATAGGAATGCATTAGAAATCATTTTACTAGAGAATTGCATTGGAAATCATTTTACTATAGGAATGCATTGTAATTCATTTTACTAGAGAATTGCATTGGAAATCATTTTACTTTAGGAATGCATTGGAAGTCATTTTACTATAGGAATGCATTGGAAATCATTTTACTATAGGAATGCATTGGAAATTATTTTACTAGAGAATTACATTGGAAATCGTTTTACTATAGGAAAGCATTGGAAATCATTTTCCTATAGGCATGCATTGAAATCATTTTACTAAAGGAATGCGTTGGAAATCATTTTACTAGAGAATTGCATTGGAAATCATTTTACTATAGGAATGCATTGGAAATCATTTTACTATAGGAATGCAATGGAAATTATTTTACTATAGGAATATATTGGAAATCATTTTACTAGAGAATTGTATTGGAAATCATTTTACTATAGGAATGCATTGGAAATTATTTTACTAGAGAATTGCATTGGAAATTATTTTACTAGAGAATTGCATTGGAAATCATTTTGCTACAGGAATGCATTGGAAATCATTTTACTATGGGAATGCATTGGAAATTAATTTACTAGAGAATTGCATTGGAAATCATTTTGCTATAGGAATGCATTGGAAATCATTTTACTATGGGAATGCATTGGAAATTATTTTACTAGAGAATTGCATTGCAAATCATTTTACTATAAGAATGCATTAGAAATCATTTTACTATAGGAATGCATTGGAAATCATTTTACTATAGGAATTCATTGGAAATCATTTTACTATAGGAATGCATTGGAAATTATTTTACTATAGGAATGTATAGGAAATCATTTTACTATAGGAATGCATTGGAAATCATTTTACTATAGGAATGCAATGGAAATTAATTTACTATAGGAATGTATAGGAAATCATTTTACTATAGGAATGCATTGGAAATCCTTTTACTAGAGAATTGCATTGGAAATCATTTTACTATAGGAAAGCCTTGGAAATCATTTTACTAGTGAATTGCATTGGAAATCATTTTACTATAGGAATGCATAGGAAATCATTTTACTAGAGAATGGCATTGAAAATCATTTTACTATAGGAATGCATTGGAAATCATTTTAGTAGAGAATTGCATTGGAAATCATTTTACTATAGTAATGCATTGGAAATTATTTTACCAGAGAATTGCATTGGAAATCATTTTATTATAGGAATGCATTGGAAATCATTTTGCTATAGGAATGCATTGGAAATCATTTTACTATAGGAAAGTATTGGAAATCATTTTACTATAGAAATGCATTGGAAATCATTTTACTATAGGAATGCATTGGAAATTATTTTAATATAGGAATGCATTGGAAATCATTTTACTAGAGAATTGCATTGGAAATCATTTTACTATAGGAATGCATTGGAAATCATTTTACTATAGGAATGCATTGGAAATTATTTTACTAGAGAATTGCATTGGAAATCATTTTGCTATAGGAATGCATTGGAAATCATTTTACTATAGGAATGCATTGGATATTATTTTACTACAGGAATTCATTGGAAATCATTTTACTAGAGAATTACATTGGAAAATAATTTTACTATAGGAATGCATTGGGAATCATTTTACTAGAGAATTGCATTGGAAATCATTTTACAATAGGAATGCATTGGAAATCATTTTACTATAGGAATGTATAGGAAATCATTTTACTATAGGAATGCATTGGAAATCATTTTACTGGAGAATTGCATTGGAAATCATTTTACTATAGGAATGCATTGGAAATCATTTTACTATAGGAATATGTTGGAAATTATTTTACTAGAGAATTGTATTGGAAATCATTTTACTATAGGCATGCATTGGAAATCATTTTACTAGAGAATTGCATTGGAAATCATTTTACTATAGGAATGCATTGGAAACTATATTACTATAGGAATGTATAGGAAATCATTTTACTATGGGAATGCATTGGAAATCATTTTACTATAGGAATGCATTGGAAATCATTTTACTATAGGAATGCATTGGAAATTACATTACTATAGGAATGTATAGGAAATCATTTTACTATAGGGATGCATTGGAAATCATTTTACTATAGGAATGCATTGGAAATCATTTTACTATAGTAATGTATAGGAAATCATTTTACTATAGGAATGCATTGGAAATCATTTTACTAAAGAATTGCATTGGAAATGATTTTACTATAGGAATGCATTGGAAATCATATTACTAGAGAATTGCATTGGAAATCATTTTACTATAGGAATGCATTGGAAATCATTTTACTAGAGAATTGCATTGGAAATCATTTTACTATAGGAATGCATTGGAAATCATTTTACTATAGGAATGCATTGGAAATCATTTTACTAGAGAATTGCATTGGAAATCATTTTACTATAGGAATGCCTTGGAAATCATTTTACTAGAGAATTGCATTGGAAATCATTTTACTATAGCAATGCATTGGAAATCATTTTACTATAGGAATGCATTGGAAATCATTTTACTAGTGTATTGCATTGGAAATCATTTTACTGTAGGAATGCACTGGAAATTATTTTACTAGAGAATTGCATTGGAAATCATTTTGCTATAGGAATGCATTGGAAATCATTTTACTATAGGAATGCATTGGAAATTATTTTACTAGATAATTGCATTGGAAATCATTTTACGATAGGAATGCATTGGAAATCATTTTACTATAGGAATGCATTGGAAATCATTTTACTATAGCAATGCATTGGAAATCATTTTACTATAGGAATGCATTGGAAATCATTTTGCTATAGGAATGCATTGGAAATTATTTTACTACAGGAATGCATTGGAAATCATTTTACTAGAGAATTGCATTGGAAATCATTTTACTATAGGAATTCATTGGAAATCATTTTGCTATAGGAATGCATTGGAAATTATTTTACTAGAGAATTGCAATGGAAATCATTTTACTATAGGAATGCATTAGAAATCATTTTACTAGAGAATTGCATTAGAAATCAATTTACTATAGGAATGCATTGGAAATTATTTTAGTATAGGAATGCATTGGAAATCATTTTACTAAAGGAATGCATTGGAAATCATTTTACTAGAGAATTGCATTGGAAATCATTTTACTATAGGAATACAATGGAAATCATTTTACTATAGGAATGCATTGGAAATTATTTTACTAGAGAATTGCATTGGAAATCATTTTACTATAGGAATGCATTAGAAATCATTTTACTAGAGAATTGCATTGGAAATCATTTTACTATAGGAATGCATTGGAAATTATTTTACTATAGGAATGCATTGGAAATCATTTTACTATAGGAATGCATTGGAAATCATTTTACTAGAGAATTGTATTGGACATCATTTTACTATAGGAATGCATTGGAAATCAATTTACTAGAGATTTTCAGTGGGAAATCATTTTACTAGAGAATTGCAATGGAAATCATTTTACTATAGGAATGCATTGGAAATCATTTTACTATAGGAAAGCATTGGAAATCATTTTACTATAGAAATGCATTGGAAATCATTTTACTATAGGAATGCATTGGAAATCATTTTAATATAGGAATGCATTAGACATCATTTTACTAGAGAATTGCATTGGAAATCATTTTGCTATAGGAATGCATTGGATATCATTTTACTAGAGAATTTCATTGGAAATCATTTTACGATAGGAATGCATTGGTAATCATTTTACTATAGGAATGCATTGGAAATCATTTTACTATAGCAATGCATTGGAAATCATTTTACTATAGGAATGAATTGGAAATCATTTTGCTATAGGAATGCATTGGAAATTATTTTACTACAGGAATGCATTGGAAATCATTTTACTAGAGAATTGCATTGGAAATCATTTTACTATAGGAATGCATTAGAAATCATTTTACTAGAGAATTGCATTAGAAATCAATTTCCTATAGGAATGCATTGGAAATTATTTTAGTATAGGAATGCATTGGAAATCATTTTACTAAAGGAATGCATTGGAAATCATTTTACTAGAGAATTGCATTGGAAATCATTTTACTATAGGAATACATTGGAAATCATTTTACTATAGGAATGCATTGGAAATTATTTTACTAGAGAATTGCATTGAAAATCATTTTACTATAGGAATGCATTGTAAATCACTTTACTAGAGATTTTCAGTGGGAAATCATTTTACTAGAGAATTGCATTGGAAATCATTTTACTATAGGAATGCATTGGAAATCATTTTACTATAGGAATGCATTGGAAATCATTTTAATATAGAAATGCATTGGAAATCATTTTACTAGAGAATTGCATAGGAAATCATTTTACTAAAGGAATGCATTGGAAATCATTTTACTAGAGAATTGCAATGGAAATCATTTTACTATAGGAATGCATTGGAAATCATTTTACTATAGGAATGCTTTGGAAATCATTTTACTATAGGATTGCATTGGAAATCATTTTATGCTAGGAATGCATAGGAAATCATTTTACTAGAGATTTTTCATGGGAAATCATTTTACTATAGGAATGCATTGGAAATCATTTTACTATAGGAATGCATTGGAAATCATTTTACTATAGAAATGCATTGGGAATCATTTTACTATAGGAATGCATTGGAAATCATTTTACTAGAGAATTGCATTGGAAATCATTTTACGATAGGAATGCATTGGAAATCATTTTACTAGAGAATTGCATTGGAAATAATTTTACTTGAGAATGCATTGGAAATCATTTCACTAGAGAATTGCATTGGAAATCATTTTAATATAGGAATGCATTTGAAATCATTTTACTATAGGAATGCATTGGAAATCATTTGACTATAGGAATGCATTGGAAATCATTTTACTATAGGATTGCATTGGAAATCATTTTACTTTAGGAATGCATAGGAAATCATTTTACTATAGGATTGCATTGGAAATCATTTTACTTTAAGAATGAATAGGAAATCATTTTACTAGAGAATTGCATTGGAAATCATTTTACTATAGGAATGCATTGGAAATCATTTTACTATAGGAACGCCTTGGAAATCATTTTACTAGAGAATTGTATCGGAAATCATTTTACTACAGAATTGCAATGGAAATCATTTTACTATAGGAATGTATTGGAAATCATTTTAATATAGGAATGCATTGGAAATCCATTTACTATAGGATTGCACTGGAAATCATTTTACTAGAGAATTGCATTGGAAATCATTTTACTATAGGAATGCATTGGAAATCATTTTACTATAGGAATGCATTGGAAATCATTTTACTATATGAATGCATTGGAAATCATTTTACTATAGGAATGCATTGGAAATCTGTTTACTAGAGAATAGTATTGGAAATCATTTTACTATAGGAATGCATTGGAAATTATTTTACTAGAGAATCGCATTGGAAATCATTTTACTATAGGAATGCATTGAAAATCATTTTACTAGAGAATTGCATTGGAAATCAATTTACTATACGAAAGCATTGGAAATGTTTTTACTATAGGAATGCATTGGAAATCATTTTACTATAGGAATGCATTGGAAATCATTTTACTAGAGAATTGCATTGGAAATCATTTTACTATTGGAATGCATTAGAAATCATTTTACTAGAGAATTGCATTGGAAATCATTTTACTATAGGAATGCATTGGAAATCATTTTACTATAGGAATGCAATGGAAATAATGTTACTAGAGATTTGCATTGGAAATCATTTTACTATAGGAATGCATTGGAAATCATTTTACTATAGGAATGCATTGGAAATAATTTTACTATAGAAATGCATTGGAATTTTTTTTCCTATAGGAATGCATTGGAAATCATTTTACTATAGGAATGCATTGGAAATCATTTTACTAAAGAATTTCCATTGGAAATCTTTTTACTATAGGAATGCATTGGAAATCATTTTATTAGAGAATTGCATTGGAAATCATTTTACTATAGGAATGCATTGGAAATTATTTTACTAGAGAATTGCATTGGAAATCATTTTACTATTGGAATGCATTAGATACATTTTACTAGAGACTTGCATTGGAAATCATTTTACTATAGGAATGCATTGGAAATCATTTTACTATAGAAATGCATTGGAAATCATTTTACTAGAGAATTGTATTGGATATCATTTTACTATAGGAATGCATTGGATATCATTTTACTATAGGAATGCATTGGAAATCATTTTACTATAGAAATGCATTGGAAATCATTTTACTATAGGAATACATTGGAAATCATTTTACGGGAGAATTGCATTGGAAATCTTTTTACTATAGGAATGCATTGGAAATTATTTTACTAGAGAATTGCATTGGAAATCATTTTACTATAGGAATGCATTGGAAATCGTTTTACTAGAGAATTGCATTGGAAATCATTTTAATATAGGAATGCATTTGAAATCATTTTACTATAGGAATGCATTGGAAATCATTTTACTATAGGATTGCATTCGAAATCATTTTACTTTAGGAATGCATAGGAAAACATTTTACTGTAGGATTGCATTGGAAATCATTTTACTATAGGAATGCATTGGAAATCATTTTACTATAGGAATGCATTGGAAATCATTTTACTAGAGAATTGCATCGGAAATCATTTTACTATAGATTTGCATAGGAAATCATTTTACTACAGAAATGCATTGGAAATCATATTACTATAGGAATGCATAGGAAATCATTTTACTAGAGAATTGCATTGGAAATCATTTTACTATAGGAATGCATTGTAAATCATTTTACTATAGGAATGCATTGGAAATCATTTTACCATAGAATTGCATTGGAAATCATTTTACTATAGGATTGCATTGGAAATCATTTTACTATAGGAATGCATTGCAAATCATTTTACTAGAGAATTGCATTGGAAATCATTTTACTATAGGATTGCATTGGAAATCATTTTACTATAGGAATGAATTGGATATCATTTTACTATAGGAATGCATTGGAAATTATTTTACTATAGGAATGTATTGGAAATCATTTTACTAGAGAATAGTATTGTAAATCATTTTACTATACGAATGCATTGGAAATCATTTTACTAAAGTATTGCATTGGAAATCATTTTACTATAGGAAAGCATTGGAAATCATTTTACTAGAGAATTGCATTGGATATCATTTTACTTTTGGAATGCAATGGATATCATTTTACTAGAGAATTGCATTGGAAATCATTTTACTATAGGAATGCATTGGAAATCATTTTACTATAGGATTGCATTGGAAATCATTTTACTATAGGAATGCATTGGAAATCATTTTACTAGAGAATTGCATTGGAAATCATTTTACTATAGAAATGCATTGGAAATCATTTTACTATAGGAATGCAATGGAAATCATTTTACTAGAGAATTGCATTGGAAATCATTTTACTATAGAATTGCATTGGAAATCATTTTACTTTAGGAAGGCATTGGAAATCATTTTACTATAGGATTTCATTGGAAATCATTTTACTATAGGAATGCATTGGAAATCATTTTACTATAGGATTGCATTGGAAATCATTTTACTATAGGAATGCATAGGAAATAATTTTACTAGAGAATTGCATTTCAAATCATTTTACTATAGGAATGCATTGGAAATCATTTTACTATAGGAATGCATTGGAAATCATTTTACTATAGGATTGCATTGGAAATCATTTTACTATAGGAATGCATAGGAAATAATTTTACTAGAGAATTGCATTGGAAATCATTTTACTATAGGAATGCATTGGAAATCCTTTTACTAGAGAATTGCATTGGAAATCATTTTACTATAGGAATGCATTGGAAATCATTTCACTATTGGAATGCAATGGAAATTATTTTACTAGAGAATTGCATTGGAAATCATTTTACTATAGGAATGCATTGGAAATCATTTTACTATAGGAATGCATTGGAAATCATTTTACTATAGAAATCCATTGGAAATCATTTCACTATAGGAATGCATTGGAAATCATTTTACTATAGGAATGCATTGAAAATCTTTTTACTATAGGAATGCATTAGAAATCATTTCACTATAGGAATGCACTGGAAATCATTTTACTAGAGAATTGCATTGGAAATCATTTTACTATAGAAATGCATTGGAAATTATTTTACTATAGGAATGCATTGGAAATCAATTTACTAGAGAATTGCATTGGAAATCATTTTCCTATTGGAATGCATTAGAAATCATTTTACTAGAGAATTGCATTGGAAATCATTTTACTATAGGAATGCATTGGAAATCATTTTCCTATTGGAATGCATTGGAAATCATTTTACTAGAGAATTGCATTGGAAATCATTTTACTATAGGAATGCATTGGAATTCATTTTACCAGAGAATTGCATTGGAAATCATTTTACTATAGGAATGCATTGGAAATCATTTTACTAGAGAATTGCATTGGAAATCATTTTACTATAGGAAAGCATTGGAATCATTTTACTAGAGACTTGCATTGGAAATAATTTTACTATAGGATTGCATTGGAAATCATTTTACTATAGGAATGCATTGGAAATCATTTTACTATAGAAATGCATTGGAAATCATTTTACTATAGGAATGCATTGGAAATCAGTTTACTAGAGAATTGCATTGGAAACTATTTTACTATAGGAATGCATTGGAACCCATTTTACTAGAGAATTGCATTGGAAATCATTTTGCTATTGGTATGCATTGCAAATCATTTTTCTAGAGAATTGCATTGGAAATCATTTTCTTTAGGAATGCATAGGAAATTATTTTACTAGAGAATTGCATTGGAAATCATTTTAATATAGGAATGCATTGGAAATTATTTTACTATAGGAATGCAATGGAAATCATTTTCTAGAGAATTGCATTGGAAATCATTTTACTATAGGAATGCATTGGAAATCATTTTACTATAGGAAAGCATTGGAAATCATTTTACTAGAGAATTGCATTGGAAATCATTTTACTATAGGAATGCATTGGAAATCATTTTACTAGAGAATTGCATTGGAAATCATTTTACTATAGGAATGCAGTGGAAATCATTTTACTAGAGAATTGCATTGGAAATCATTTTACTATAGATATGCATTGGAAATCATTTTACTATAGGAATGCATTGGAAATCAATTTACAAGAGAATTGCATTGGAAATCCTTTTCCTATTGGAATGCATTAGAAATCATTTTACTAGAGAATTGCATTGGAAATCATTTTACTATAGGAATGCATTGGAAATCATTTTACTATAGGTTTGTATTGGAAATCATTTTACTATAGGAATGCATAGGAAATCATTTTACTAGTGAATTGCTTTGGAAATCATTTTACTATAGGAAAGCATTGGAAATCATTTTACTATAGGAATGCATTGGAAATCATTTTACTAGAGAATTGCATTGGAAATCATTTTACTATTGGAATGCATTAGAAATCATTTTACTAGAGACTTGCATTGGAAATCATTTTACTATAGGAATGCATTGGAAATCATTTTACTATAGGAATGCATTGGAAATTATTTTACTATAGAAATGCATTGGAAATCATTTTACTATAGGAATGCATTGGAAATCAGTTTGCTAGAGAATTGCATTGGAAACTATTTTACTTTAGGAATGCATTGGAAATCATTTTACTAGAGAATTGCATTGGAAATCGTTTTACTATAGGAATGCATTGGAAATCATTTTACTATAGAAATCCATTGGAAATCATTACACTATAGGAATGCATTGGATATCATTTTACTATAGGAATGCATTGGAAATCATTTTACTAAAGGAATGCATTAGAAATCATTTCACTATAGGAATGCACTGGAAATCATTTTACTAGAGAATTGCATTGGAAATCATTTCACTATAGTAATGCATTGGAAATCATTTTACTATAGGAAAGCATTGGAAATCAATTTACTAGAGAATTGCATTGGAAATCATTTTCCTATTGGAATGCATTAGAAATCATTTTACTAGAGAATTGCATTGGAAATCATTTTACTATAGGAATGCATTGGAAATCATTTTACTATTGGAATGCATAGGAAATCATTTTAGTAGTGAATTGCATTGGAAATCATTTTACTATAGGAAAGCATTGGAAATCATTTTACTAGAGAATTGCATTGCAAATCATTTTACTATAGGAATGCATTGGAAATGATTTTACTAGAGAATTTCATTGGAAATCATTTTACTATTGGAATGCATTAGAAATCATTTTACTAGAGACTTGCATTGGAAATCATTTTACTATAGGAATGCATTGGAAATCATTTTACTATCGGAATGCATTGGAAATCATTTTACTATAGAAATGCATTGGAAATCATTTTACTATAGGAATGCATTGGAAATCAGTTTACGAGAGAATTGCATTGGAAACTATTTTACTATAGGAATGCATTGGAACCCATTTTACTAGAGAATTGCATTGGAAATCATTTTGCTATTGGAATGCATTGGATATCATTTTTCTAGAAAATTGCATTGGAAATCATTTTCTTTAGGAATGCATTGGAAATTATTTTACTAGAGATTTGCATTAGAAATCATTTTACTATAGGAATGCAATGGAAATCATTTTACTAGAGAATTGCATTGGAAATCATTTTACTATAGGAATGCATTGGAAATCATTTTACTATAGGAATGCATTGGAAATCATTTTACTATAGGAATGCATTGGAAATCATTTTACTAGAGAATTGTATTGGAAATCATTTTACTATAGGAATGCATTGGAAATCATTTTACTATAGGAATGCATTGGAAATCATTTTACTATAGGAATGCATTGGAAATCATTTTACTAGAGAATTGTATTGGAAATCATTTTACTATAGGAATGCATTGGAAATCATTTTACTATAGGAATGCATTGGAAATCATTTTACTAGAGAATTGTATTGGAAATCATTTTACTATAGGAATGCATTGGAAATCATTTTACTATAGGAATGCATTGGAAATCATTTTACTAGAGAATTGTATTGGAAATCATTTTACTATAGGAATGCATTGGAAATCATTTTACTAGAGAATTGTATTGGAAAGCATTTTACTATAGGAATGCATTGGAAATCATTTTACAAGAGAAATGTATTGGAAATCATTTTACTATAGGAATGCATTGGAAATCATTTTACTAGAGAATTGTATTGGAAATCATTTTACTATAGGAATGCATTGGAAATCATTTTACTATAGGAATGCATTGGAAATCATTTTACTATAGGAATGCATTGGAAATCATTTTACTAGTGAATTGTATTGGAAATCATTTTACTATAGGAATGCATTGGAAATCATTTCACTATAGGAATGCATTGGAAATCATTTTACTATAGGAATGAATTGGAAATCATTTTACTCGAGAATTGCATTGGAAATCATTTTACTAGAGAATTGTATTGGAAATCATTTTACTATAGGAATGCATTGGAAATCATTTTACTAGAGAATTGCATTGGAAATTATTTTACTACAGGAATGCATTCGAAATCATTTTACTAGAGATTTGCGTTGGAAATCATTTTACTATAGGAATGCATTAGAATTCATTTTACTAGAGTATTGCATTGGAAATCATTTTACGATAGGAATGCATTGGACATCATTTTACTATAGGAATGCATTGGAAATCATTTTTCTAGAGAATTGCATTGGAAATCATTTTACTATTGGAATGCATTAGAAATCATTTTACTAGAGACTTGCATTGGAAATCATTTTACTATAGGAATGCATTGGAAATCATTTTAATATAGGAATGCATTGGAAATTATTTTACTATAGAAATGCATTGGAAATCATTTTACTATAGGAATGCATTGGAAATCAGTTTACTAGAGAATTGCATTGGAAACTATTTTACTATAGGAATGCATTGGAAATCATTTTACTAGAGAATTGCATTGGAAATCATTTTACTATAGGAATGCATTGGAAATCATTTTACTATAGAAATCCTTTGGAAATCATTACACTATAGGAATGCATTGGATATCATTTTACTATAGGAATGCATTGGAAATCATTTTACTAAAGGAATGCATTAGAAATCATTTCACTATAGGAATGCACTGGAAATCATTTTACTAGAGAATTGCATTGGAAATCATTTTACTATAGTAATGCATTGGAAATCATTTTACTATAGGAAAGCATTGGAAATCATTTTACTAGAGAATTGCATTGGAAATCATTTTACTATTGGAATGCTTTAGAAATCATTTTACTAGAGAATTGCATTGGAAATCATTTTACTATAGGAATGCATTGGAAATCATTTTACTATAGGAATGCATTGAAATCATTTTACTATAGGAATGCATTGGAAATCATTTTACTAGAGAATTGTATTGGAAATGATTTTACTATAGGAATGCATTGGAAATCATTTTACTATAGGAATGCATTGGAAATCATTTTACTATAGGAATGAATTGGAAATCATTTTACTAGAGAATTGCATTGGATATCATTTTACTATAGGAATGCATTGGAAATCATTTTACTATAGGAATGCATTGGAAATCATTTTACTAGTGAATTGTATTGGAAATCATTTTACTATAGGAATGCATTGGAAATCATTTTACTATAGGAATGCATTGGAAATCATTTTACTATAGGAATGAATTGGAAATCATTTTACTCGAGAATTGCATTGGAAATCATTTTACTAGAGAATTGTATTGGAAATCATTTTACTATAGGAATGCATTGGAAATCATTTTACTAGAGAATTGCATTGGAAATCATTTTACTATTGGAATGCTTTAGAAATCATTTTACTAGAGAATTGCATTGGAAATCATTTTACTATAGGAATGCATTGGAAATCATTTTACTATAGGAATGCATTGAAATCATTTTACTATAGGAATGCATTGGAAATCATTTTACTAGAGAATTGTATTGGAAATGATTTTACTATAGGAATGCATTGGAAATCATTTTACTATAGGAATGCATTGGAAATCATTTTACTATAGGAATGAATTGGAAATCATTTTACTAGAGAATTGCATTGGATATCATTTTACCATAGGAATGCATTGGAAATAATTTTACTATAGGAATGCATTGGAAATCATTTTACTAGTGAATTGTATTGGAAATCATTTTACTATAGGAATGCATTGGAAATCATTTTACTATAGGAATGCATTGGAAATCATTTTACTATAGGAATGAATTGGAAATCATTTTACTCGAGAATTGCATTGGAAATTATTTTACTCGAGAATTGCATTGGAAATCATTTTACTCGAGAATTGCATTGGAAATCATTTTACGATAGGAATGCATTGGAAATCATTTTTCTAGAGAATTGTATTTGAAATCATTTTACTATAGGAATGCATTGGAAATCATTTTTCTAGAGAATTGTATTTGAAATCATTTTACTATAGGAATGCATTGGAAATCATTTTACTATCGAAATGCATTGGAAATCATTTTACTAGAGAATTGTATTGGAAATCATTTTACTATAGGAATGCTTTGGAAATCATTTTACTATAGGAATGCCTTGGAAATCATTTTACTAGAGAATTGCATTGGAAATTATTTTACTACAGGAATGCATTGGAAATCATTTTACTATAGGAATACATTGGAAATCATTTTACTATAGGAATGCATTGGAAATCATTTTACTAGAGAATTGCATTGGAAATCATTTTACTATAGGAATGCATTGGAAATGATTTTACTATAGGAATGCATTGGAAAAGATTTTACTATAGGAAAGCATTGCAAATCATTTCACTCGATAATCGCATTGGAAATCATTTTACTATAGGAATGCATTGTAAATCATTTTACTATAGGATTGCATTGGAAATAATTTTACTATTGGAATGCCTTGGAAATCATTTTACTAGAGAATTGCATTGGAAATCATTTTACTACAGGAATGCATTGGAAATCATTTTACTATAGAAATCCATTCGAAATCATTACACTATAGGAATGCATTGGATATCATTTTACTATAGGAATGCATTGGAAATCATTTTACTAAAGGAATGCATTAGAAATCATTTCACTATAGGAATGCACTGGAAATCATTTTACTAGAGAATTGCATTGGAAATCATTTTACTATAGTAATGCATTGGAAATCATTTTACTATAGGAATGCATTGGAAATCAATTTACTAGAGAATTGCATTGGAAATCATTTTCCTATTGGAATGCATTAGAAATCATTTTACTAGAGAATTGCATTGGAAATCATTTTACTATATAAATGCCTTTGAAATAATTTTACTATAGGAATGCATTGGAAATCATTTTACTAGAGAATTGCATTGGAAATCATTTTACTACAGGAATGCATTGGAAATTATTTTACTAGAGAATTGCATTGGAAATCATTTTACTATAGGAATGCATTGGAAATCATTTCATTCTAGGATTGCATTGGAAATCATTTTACTATAGGAATGCATTGGAAATCATTTTACTAGAGAATTGTATTGGAAATCATTTTGCTATAGGAATGCATTGGAAATCATTTTACTATAGGAATGCATTGGAAATCATTTTACTATAGGAATGCATTGGAAATCATTTTACTATAGGAATGAATTGGAAATCATTTTACTAGAGAATTGCATTGGAAATCATTTTACTATAGGAATGCATTGGAAATCATTTTACTAGAGAATTGCATTGGAAATAATTTTACTATTGGAATGCATTAGAAATCATTTTACTAGAGAATTGCATTGGAAATCATTTTACTATAGGAATGCATTGGAAATCATTTTACTGTAGTAATGCATTGGAAATCATTTTACTATAGAAATGCATTGGAAATCATTTTACTATAGGAATGCATTGGAAAACATTTTACTATAGGAATGCATTGGAAATCATTTTACTAAAGAATTGTATTGGAAATCTTTTTACTATAGGAATACATTAGAAATCATTTTACTATAGGAATGCATTGGAAATCATTTTACTATAGGAATGCATTGGAAATCATTTTACTAGAGAATTGTATTGGAAATCATTTTACTATATGAATGCATTGGAAATCATTTTACTATAGAAATGCATTGGAAATCATTTTACTATAGGAATGCATTGGAAATCATTTTACTATCGAAATGCATTGGAAATCATTTTACTAGAGAATTGTATTGGAAATCATTTTACTATAGGAATGCTTTGGAAATCATTTTACTATAGGAATGCCTTGGAAATCATTTTACTAGAGAATTGCATTGGAAATTATTTTACTACAGGAATGCATTGGAAATCATTTTACTATAGGAATACATTGGAAATCATTTTACTATAGGAATGCATTGGAAATCATTTATTAGAGAATTGCATTGGAAATTATTTTACTACAGGAATGCATTGGAAATCATTTTACTAGAGAATTGCATAGGAAATCATTTTACCATACAAAGGCATTAGAAATCATTTTACTATAGGAATGCATTGGAAATCATTTTACTAGAGAATTGCATTGGAAAATATTTTACTATAGGAATGCATTGGAAATCATTTTACTATAGGATTGCATTAGAAATCATTTTAGTATAGAATTGCTTTTGAAATTATTTTATTCTAGGATTGCATTGGAAATCATTTTACTAGAGAATTGCATTGGAAATCATATTACTATAGGAATGCATTGGAAATCATTTTACTATAGGAATACATTGGAAATCATTTTACTATAGGAATGCATTGGAAATCATTTTACTAGAGAATTGCATTGGAAATCATTTTACTATTGGAATGCATTAGAAATCATTTTACTAGAGAATTGCATTGGAAATCATTTTACTATAGGAATGCATTGGAAATCATTTTACTATTGGAATGCATAGGAAATCATTTTAGTAGTGAATTGCATTGGAAATCATTTTACTATAGGAAAGCATTGGAAATCATTTTACTAGAGTATTGCATTGGAAATCATTTTACTATAGGAATGCATTGGAAATCATTTTACTAGAGAATTGCATTGGAAATCATTTTACTATTGGAATGCATTAGAAATCATTTTACTAGAGACTTGCATTGGAAATTATTTTACTATAGGAATGCATTGGAAATCATTTTACTATCGGAATGCATTGGATATCATTTTACTATAGAAATGCAGTGGAAATCATTTTACTATAGGAATGCATTGGAAATCAGTTTACGAGAGAATTGCATTGGAAACTATTTTACTATAGGAATGCATTGGAACCCATTTTACTAGAGAATTGCATTGGAAATCATTTTGCTATTGGAATGCATTGGATATCATTTTTCTAGAGAATTGCATTGGAAATCATTTTCTTTAGGAATGCATGGGAAATTATTTTACTAGAGAATTGCATTGGAAATCATTTTAATATAGGAATGCATTGGAAATTATTTTACTAGAGATTTGCATTAGAAATCATTTTACTATTGGAATGCAATGGAAATCATTTTACTAGAGAATTGCATTGGAAATCATTTTACTATAGGAATGCATTGGAAATCATTTTACTATAGGAAAGCATTGGAAATCATTTTACTAGAGAATTGCATTGGAAATCATTTTACTATTGGAATGCTTTAGAAATCATTTTACTAGAGAATTGCATTGGAAATCATTTCACTTGAGAATTACATTGGAAATCATTTTACTATAGGAATGCATTGGAAATCATTTCACTTGAGAATTACATTGGAAATCATTTTACTATAGGAATGCATTGCAAATTACTTTACTAGAGATTTGCAGTGGAAATCATTTTACTATAGAAATGCATTGGAAATCATTTTACTAGAGAATTGCATCGGAAATCATTTTACTATAGGAATGCATTGGAAATCATTTTACTATATAAATGCATTGGAAATAAATTTTACTATAGGAATGCATTGGAAATCATTTTACTATCGAAATGCATTGGAAATCATTTTACTATAGGAATGCATTCAAATCATTTTACTAGAGAATTGCATTGGAAATTATTTTACTACAGGAATGCATTGGAAATCATTTTACTAGAGAATTGCATTGGAAATCATTTTACTATAGGAATGCATTAGAATTCATTTTACTAGAGTATTGCATTGGAAATCATTTTAGTATAGAATGGCATTGGAAATCATTTTATTCTAGGATTGCATTGGAAATCATTTTACTATAGGAATGCATTGGAAATCATTTTACTATAGAAATGCATTGGAAATCATTTTACTATAGGAATGCATTGGAAAACATTTTACTGTAGAAATGCATTGGAAATCATTTTACTAAAGAATTGTATTGGAAATCTTTTTACTATAGGAATGCATTAGAAATCATTTTACTATAGGAATGCATTGGAAATCATTTTACTATAGGAATGCATTGGAAATCATTTTACTATAGGAATGCATTGGAAATCATTTTACTAGAGAATTGCATTGGAAATCATTTTACTATAAGAATGCATTGGAAATTATTTTACTAGAGAATTGCATTGGAAATCATTTTACTATAGGAATGCATTGTAAATCATTTTACTATAGGATTGCATTGGAAATAATTTTATAGGAGAATTGCATTGGAAATTATTTTAATAAAGAATTGCATTGGAAATGATTTTAGTATAGGAATGCATTGGAAAAGCTTTTACTATAGGAAAGCATTGGAAATCATTTTACTAGATAATTGCATTGGAAATCATTTTACTCTAGGATTGCATTGGAAATCAATTTACTAGAGAATTGCATTGGAAATAATTTTACTAGTGAATTGCATTGGAAATCATTTTAATATAGGAATGCATTGGAAATCATTTTACTAGAGAATTGCATTGGAAATCATTTTACTATACGAATGCATTGGAAATCTTTTTACTATAGGTATGCATTGGAAATCATTTTACTAGAGAATTGCATTTGAAATCATTTTACTATAGGAATGCATTGGAAATCACTTTACTAGAGATTTGCAGTGGAAATCATTTTATTATAGGAATGCATTGGAAATCATTTTACTAGAGAATTGCATTGGAAATCATTTTACTATTGGAATGAATTAGAAATCATTTTACTAGAGAATTGCATTGGAAATCATTTTACTATAGGAATGCATTGGAAATCATTTTACTGTAGTAATGCATTGGAATCATTTTACTATAGAAATGCATTGGAAATCATTTTACTATAGGAATGCATTGGAAAATATTTTACTATAGAAATGCATTGGAAATCATTTTACTAAAGAATTGTATTGGAAATCATTTTACTATAGGAATGCATTAGAAATCATTTTACTATAGGAATGCATTGGAAATCATTTTACTATAGGAATGCATTGGAAAACATTTTACTAGAGTATTGCATTGGAAATCATTTTACTATAAGAATGCATTGGAAATCATTTTACTAGAGAATTGCATTGGAAATCATTTTACTATAGGAATGCATTGGAAATCACTTTACTAGAGATTTGGAGTGGAAATCATTTTACTATCGGAATGCATTGGAAATCATTTTACTAGAGAATTGCATTGGAAATCATTTTACTATAGGAATGCATTGTAAATCATGTTACTATAGGATTGCATTGGAAATAATTTTATAGGAGAATTGCATTGGAAATTATTTTAATAAAGAATTGCATTGGAAATGATTTTAGTATAGGAATGCATTGGAAAAGATTTTACTATAGGAAAGCATTGGAAATCATTTTAGTAGATAATTGCATTGGAAATCACTTTACTAGAGAATTGCATTGGAAATAATTTTACTAGATAATTGCATGTGAAATCATTTTACTATAGGAATGCATTGTAAATCACTTTACTAGAGATTTGCAGTGGAAATCATTTTATTATAGGAATGCATTGGAAATCATTTTACTATAGGAATGCATTGGAAATAATTTTACTAGATAATTGCATTGGAAATCATTTTACTATAGGAATGCATTGGAAATATTTTTACTATAGAAATGCATTGGAAATCATTTTACTATAGGAATGCATTGTTAATCATTTTACTAGAGAATCGCATTGGAAATAATTTTACTGTAGGATTGCATTGGAAATCATTTTACTATAGGATTGCATTGGAAATCATTTTACTATAGGAATGCATTGGATATCATTTTACTATAGGAATGCATTGGAAAAGATTTTACTAGAGGATTGCACTGGAAATCATTTTACTAGAGAATTGCAGTGGAAATGATTTGACTATACGAATGCATTGCAAATCACTTTACTATAGGAAAGCATTGGAAACCATTTTACTATAGGAATGCATTGAAAATTATTTTTCTAGAGAATTGCATCGGAAATCATTTTACTATAGGAATGCATTGGAAATCATTTTACTAGAGAATTGCATTTGAAATGATTTTACTATAGGAATGCATTGGAAATCATTTTACTTTTGGAATGCATAGCAAATAATATTACTAGAGAATTGCATTGGAAATCATTTTACTATAGGAATGCATTGGAAATGATTCTAGTAGAGAATTGCATTGGAAATCATTTTACTATAGGAATGCATTGGAAATCACTTTACTAGAGATTTGCAGTGGAAATCATTTTATTATAGGAATGCATTCGAAATCATTTTACTATAGGAATGCATTGGAAATAATTTTACTAGAGAATTGCATTGGAAATTATTTTAATAAAGAATTGCATTGGAAATGATTTTACCATAGGAATGCATTGGGAAAGATTTTACTATAGGAATGCATTGGAAATCATTTTACTATAGAATTGCACAGGAAATCATTTTACTATAGGAATGTATTGCAAATCATTTTACTAGAGAATTGCATTAGAAATTATTTTACTATTGGAATGCATTAGAAATCATTTTACTAGAAAATTGCATTGGAAATCATTTTACTATAGGAATGCATTGGAAATCATTTTACTATAGGAATGCATTGGAAATCATTTTACTAGAGAATTGCATTGGAAATCATTTTACTATAGGAATGCATTGGAAATCACTTTACTAGAGATTTGCAGTGGAAATCATTTTATTATAGGAATGCATTGGAAATCATTTTACTATAGGAATGCATTGGAAATAATTTTACTAGAGAATTGCATTGGAAATTATTTTAATAAAGAATTGCATTGGAAATGATTTTACCATAGGAATGCATTGGGAAAGATTTTACTATAGGAATGCATTGGAAATCATTTTACTATAGAATTGCACAGGAAATCATTTTACTATAGGAATGTATTGCAAATCATTTTACTAGAGAATTGCATTAGAAATTATTTTACTATTGGAATGCATTAGAAATCATTTTACTAGAAAATTGCTTTGGAAATCATTTTACTATAGGAATGCATTGGAAATCATTTTACTATAGGAATGCATTGGAAATCATTTTACTAGAGAATTGCATTGGAAATCATTTTACTATAGGAATGCATTGGAAATCACTTTACTAGAGATTTGCAGTGGAAATCATTTTATTATAGGAATGCATTGGAAATCATTTTACTATAGGAATGCATTGGAAATAATTTTACTAGAGAATTGCATTGGAAATTTTTTTAATAAAGAATTGCATTGGAAATGATTGTACTATAGGAATGCATTGGAAAATATTTTACTACAGGAATGCATTGGAAAACATTTTACTATAGGAATATATTGGAAATCATTTTACTAGAGAATTGCATTGGAAATAATTATACTAGAGAATTGCATTGGAAATGATTTGACTATACGAATGCATTGCAAATCACTTTACTATAGGAAAGCATTGGAAATTATTTTACTATAGGAATGCATTGAAAATTATTTTTCTAGGGAATTGCATTGGAAATCATTTTACTGTAGGAATGCATTGTAAATCATTTTACTTTAGGAATGCATAGCAAATCATTTTAGTAGAGAATTGCATTGGAAATCATTTTACTATAGGAATGCATTGGAAATCATTTTACTATAGGAATGCATTGGAAATCATTTTACTATAGAACTGCATTGGAAATGATTCTAGTAGAGAATTGCATTGGAAAAGATTTTACTATACAAATCATTTTACGATAGGAAGGCATTGGAAATCATTTTTCTATAGGAATGTATCAGACATCATTTTACTATAGAAATTCATTGGAAATCATTTTACTATAGCATTGCATTGGAAAACATTTTACTATAGTAAAGCTTTGAAAAACGTTTTACTATAGGAATACATTGGAAATGATTTCACTATAGGAATGCATTTGAAATCACTTCAGTAGAGAATTCTATTGGAAATCATTTTACCATAGGAAAGCATTGGAAATCATTTTACTATAGGAATGTATTGGAAATCATTTTACTAGAGAATTCCATTGCAAATAGTTTACAATAGGTATGCATTGGAAATGATTTTACTATAGGAATGCATTGGAAATCATTTTACTATTGGAATGCATTGTTATTCATTTTACTAGAGAATTGCTTTGGAAATAATTTTGCTATAGGAATGCATTGGAAATCATTTTACTATAGGAATGCATTGGAAATCATTTTACTAGACAATTGCATTGGAAATCATTTTACTATAGGAAAGCATTGGAAATCATTTTACTATAGGAAAGCATTTTACTACAGGAAGGCATTGGAAATCATTTTACCATAGGAAAGCATGGGAAAACATTTTACTATAGGAATGCATTGGAAATCATTTTACTAGAGAATTGCATTGGAAATCATTTTACTATAGGAATGCATTGGAAATCTTTTTACTAAGAATTGCATTGGAAATCATTTTACTATAGGAATGCATTCGAAATCATTTTACTAGAGAATTGCATTGGAAATCAGTTGATTATAGGAATGCATTGGAAATGATTTTACTAGAGAATTGCATTGGAAATCATTTTACTATAGGAATGCATCGGAAATCATTTTACTATAGGAATGCATTGGAAATCATTTTACTATAGGAATGCATTGGAAATCATGTTAATATAGGAATGCATTGGAAATCATTTTACTAGAGAATTGCATTGGAAATCATTTTACTATAGGAATGCATTGGAAATCATTTTACTATAGAAATCTATTGGAAATCATTTTATTATAGGAATGCATTGAAAATCATTTTACTATAGGAATGCATTGGAAATCATTTTACTAGAGAATTGCATTGGAAATCATTTTACTATAGGAATGCATTGGAAATCATTTTACTATAGGAATGCATTGGAAATCATTTTACTATAGGAATGAATTGGAAATAATTTTACTAGAGAATAGCATTGGAAATCATTTTACTATAGGAATGCATTGGAAATCATTTTACTATAGGAATGCATTGGAAATCATTTTACTAGAGAATTGCATTGGAAATCATTTTACTATAGGAATGCATTGGAAATCATTTTACTATAGGAATGCTTTGGAAATCATTTTACTAGAGAATTTCATTGGAAATTATTTTACTATAATATCTGTTGTATTGATATACATGAATTGATGATTCTTGCTTAAATACACACACACACACACACCCAGTTTGTTGCAAAAATAATGACGGAGTAATATCGTCTTATGACGTATTTTTTAAGGTCTAGAGACGACATTATAACGTCATTTTTTTTGCACCAACCAAATAGATGCTATCCTCAGGCCACCTGAACGAGATGTGACACAATGTCGGTTTGATGTCAGGAGCCCGAGCGCATACACCCGGGCAGGAAGAGAAATTCCCCACTATATATATATATATATATATATATATATATATATATATATATATCCACGTATATGATTGGTGTATATGGAATGAATTCCAATAACCAACAATTACTATTCTTAAAATATATATATATATATATATATATATAATTCAACTTATTTATTGAATGGTCCTTAAGGTTACTTTATAATGACCCATAAATGGTTATATTATATATATATATATATAAATATATATGTTTATATTATTTTATATATATATATATATATATATATATATATATATATATATATATATATATATATATATATATATATATATATATATATATATATATTAAGTTGGTGCAAAAATAATGTCGTTTTTTGGCGTATTTTTAACGTCAAAAAACGACATTATTTTTGCAAATGATAATATATATATATAAATACATATATATATATATATGCATACATATATATACATACACATATATGTACATATATATATATATATATAGATAGATAGATATACATATGTATACATATATATATATATATATATATATATATATATATATATATATATATATATATGTATATATATATATGCATACATATATATCTACATATATATATACATACATATATATATATATATATATATATATATATACCCAAGTATATGTTTGGTGTATATGGAATGAATTCCAATAACCAACAATTACTATTCTTAAAAGAGTGCTCAATACAAAGTAGAGATGATATAATTATTTATTTAAAATAAAAAATTAATAAAATAAAATCTTATCAAGTGATGACGTCATCACTTGATAAGACACCAAGGGTGTTGAAACAAAATGGCTATTTTTGTAGTGATTGGTGGTTCACTTTACAGAAAAATTCTCAGTATGGCATCATCATATATATATATATATATATATATATATATATATATGTATGTATGTATTAGATTGCAGCAAAAATAATGACGTAATAATGTCGTTTTTTGACGTATTTTTTAACGTCAGAAAACGACATTATTACGTCATTATTTTTGCACCAACCTAATACTTTTATATATATATATATACATATAAAAATGATAAATCTATATATACATATATATATATATATATATATATATATATATATATATATATATATATATATATGTGTGTGTTAGGTTGGTACGAAAATAATGACGTAATAATGTCGTTTTTTGACGTATTTTTTAACGTCAGAAAACGACATTATTACGTCATTATTTTTGCACCAACCTAATACTTTTATATATATATATATACATATAAAAATGATAAATCTATATATACATATATATATATATATATATATATATATATATATATATATATATATATATATATATATATATGTGTGTGTTAGGTTGGTACGAAAATAATGACGTAATAATGTCGTTTTTTGACGTATTTTTTAACGTCAAAAAACGACATTATAACATCATTATTTTTGCACCAACCTAATATATATAGAGAATTATTTATTTAAAAATATCATTCCAACGCCACATAAGAGATCTCATGTTTCAAAACAGGACCCGAAAACTTCAATATCATTGTTTGAATTAAACTGACTTTAGGTATTAAGCTCCGTACCATCTTCAAGCGAGATATGAGTTGTCCCCCTTTAATTAATGCCTCTTAATCGTCTTTTCAAATTGATTTTGTGCAAAAGCAGTTGTGTGTTTTCCAGTTTTTGGCGCCGTCAGAACCAACGCAAGGTAATTTTACGTAGTCCTGTGAAGTTTTGTTGAAATCGGTTGAAAAAATGTAGGAAATCCGATCCAATATATAAACGTACACACACACACACACACACACACACACACACACACACAATGTGCGTTTTTACTAACATATTAAACATTTGTTTGTAAGTCTTATTGTCTAGTTTTGTTTTGGTTTTTGAATATAATTAAAGCTATTTATTCAATTTGGGGGTTGACTACTATAGTTTATCCCAACTATTATTTTGGCGGGAACCGTTGTTACATTGTTAATTACTTCACGTATATATTTGGATTGGTTATTTTTATTTGTTTTTTTCTAACGGTTAATTTATCGGGATCGTTTTGTTAGATTATTTATTTATTTATTTACTTGGATGAATTTAGGTCAGTTTATTTTGGTTATTATTATTTATTTTTTATAATGATAGGTATTTTTTCCTCCAAGCAAAGTTTGCAAGTTTTTGATTGATTATTGTACATATATATATATATATATATATATATATATATATATATATATATATATATATATATGCATACATATATATATCCGTCATTGTTTTTGCACCAACCTAATATATACACATAGAATATATCCAAACGCAGAGGGCGTTAGTGAGAGATAGGCATCTATGTGTATGCACACACACACACACACACATATATATATATATATATATATATATATATATATATATATATATATATATATGATCGACTCTCCCGTCGAGGTTCGACGTATGAGGGTCAAGCAGATCACTTACTTGCTAATAACGTTGGGAAAGGTATGAATCCTCTTCTTCTCCCTCCAGCTATGGGTAAAATAGCAGGACAGACTGGGTTCTATAGCCTTGGATGGCAACTGGTCTAGGAGAAGGACAACTCTTAATTCAAAACCTGCGGAGGGTCGTTTGGGAACCTTGTGGCATTCGGGGCACCAGGTCTCTGTATTCGTCCCTCCAAAAAGTGTGGATGGTCCTGCACGAGGCCTTCACCACTATAATCAAATCTCATGTGCCGGTGTCGGGCTGTCGGTTTCCTGGAAACTGATCTGCTTGACCCTCATATGTCGAATCTCGACGGGAGAGTCGATCATTCATATATATATGTATATATATATATATATATATATATATATATATATATATATATATATATATAAATATGTAATGAAAAACAAACCACTTTAAGGTACCATTACGATAATTTATTTCACCTAAATCCTTTTTTAAGGATTCAGGATCATCAGGTAAA
>CAWVQA010000205.1:130000-132500 GCA_963932145.1 Acanthosepion lycidas | reverse complement strand
GAGTTGTGTGCCTTTGACTGATATGATGTAAGCTGATTAACTATACAGTTACTACTTCGGTAGCGATAATGTCCCTTTTTCTAGTAAATTGTAAGTTGGGTCAATTCGGGCGGCAAGACTTTTTTTTGGATTTGTGTTGAGTTGTTGAGAGAGAGAGAAAGAGAGAGTGGCGGTTGTTGAGTCGGAGTGCTGGCGCGCATGGAGTTTGTTGGCATCGCTCAAAGACACGGTTCCTGGTGGCGAGAATCAAATGAAACGATCGTATTTATTGATTTTTTATTGGGGTGGGAGGGGGTTCTGAACCGGCTTCAGATAGGTGAGCGGGAAAACAGATTGGTCGCAACTTGCTACATTTTTTGGGGTCCTTTTAACCAATTAGAAGTCAAGTTTAGAAAAGTGAAGTAATGATTGGTTAAAGTTGGTTTGGGGGAAGAGTGGATTTTTCCAGCAGTGGTGAGAAGCAAATATTGGAGGATTCCATTATATATATATATATATATATATATATATATATATATATATATATATATATATATATATATATATAAAGGACTCTCCACCTTCGGTTTCGACGTATGAGGATCTGACAGATTAATTGATTCAGTTATGAAAGTTTATGCGATAATCTAAAGTGGCATTTAAGACCCGCTAGGGATTTACAAAGGAGGCCGCACAGGGAGCAAGAGTGAGGATTGTGAGACGAGATCGCTCTTAGATTGACTGACATTTTAGATCTCGCTCTTATGTGGATAAGAACGAATCAGGGCAAGCCGGCAGAAGAAAGCCCACACAAGGGATTTGATTAAAGCGGTGAAGGCTTGTGCTGAACCATCCACACTTTTCGGAACTAACGATACACTCAGTCCGCGCAAACAAATGCCACAGACGAAGCAGACGATATACCTCGGGCTCTTCGCGTAAGAGCTTTCCATCTCCGAAGACCAATCGCGTTCTATAACACTACAGAGCTTGGTCAGCCCTGGTAGACACTATTTGCCCATAGTTTGGGACCCTAACAGGGACTACCACCCCGGGGTCAGAGGCGACATGGGAACAACAGCAATTAAAAGGTCGTTCCAGGCACCTCAAATCCTCCAATCTCCCGATGAGAATACTTGCTGCCGGATGTAGTTTATCGTCATACCCAGGACATATTATATATATATATATATATATATATATATATATATATATATATCTGTGTTTTATATATCTATTTATATGTATATGCCTGTTCATTATCTATCTACCTATCTTCTATCTCAGTTCATTATCTATCTATCTATCTATATATCTATCTATCTATCTATCTATCTCTGTTGATTATCTGTCTGTCTTTATCTATTTATCTATCTATATTTGGTATCTATCTATCTATCTATCTATCTATCTATCTAACAATTCCAACCTCTACTCATATCTATCTATCTATCTATCTATCTATCTATCTATCTATCTATCTATCTATCTATCTATCTATCTCAGTATGTTCATATCTATCTATCTATCTATCTATCTATCTATCTATCTATCTATCTATCTATCTCAGTATGTTCATATCTATCTATCTATCTATCTATCTATCTATCTATCTATCTCAGTATGTTCATATCTATCTATCTATCTATCTATCTATCTATCTTCATTTTCTATCTATCTATCTATGTTCGTTATCTATCTATCTATCTATCTATCTATCTATCTATCTATCTCTGTTCATTTCATATCTATCTATCTATCTATCTATCTATCTATCTCTGTTCATTATCTATCTATCTATCTATATATCTATCTATCTATCTATCAATCTCTGTTCATTATCTATCTATCTATCTATATATATATCTATATATCTATCTATCTATCTATCTATCTCTGTTCATTATCTATCTATCTATGTATCTATCTGCCTATCTCTCTATCTCTGTTCATTATCTATCTATCTATCTATCTATCTATCTATCTATCTATCTATCTATCTATCTCTGTTCATTTCATATCTATCTATCTATCTATCTATCTATCTATCTATCTATCTATCTATCTATCTATCTCTGTTCATTATCTATCTATCTATCTATCTATCTAAGAGAAAAATATATGAAAACATATTTGTATCAACCAATATTAACAAACTGCCTCTATTTTCTTTCATTCGCCCCACACCCACTCCCTCGCCCTCAACCCTCACCCTTCACCCTCGACCACCGCCATCTCCATCACCAACCTGATATTTTTTTGCGTACTGGGCGGTTTCCCCCCCACCAAACAAAAACCCACCCACCCAACCTTCCGCCATTGCGCTTTTTCCTCTAGGCCAGAGCCAGCTCATCGAGAGGGTCTCCCATCGCGGGGTTATTCTGCCGGGACAGAAATGGCACACCTTCACCCATGAGGGTCGCGTAGCGAGCATCACGCACAGGATCCGCGTGGTGTGCCATACGCATTACTACAATACGACCTGCACGAAGTTCTGCCGGCCGAGAGACGATGCTTTCGG
>CAWVQA010000205.1:122500-127500 GCA_963932145.1 Acanthosepion lycidas | reverse complement strand
CGGGGTTGGGGTTGTGGTGTTTGTATATCATCAGTTATAAGCCGGACAGCTGCGAGAAGAATGGATGTGTCTAGAGATCTCGTTCGGGGCTGTCTGCTTTACGATTTCAAAGTGAGCTTATCGGCAGCTGCATCAAGTCGCCGCATATGTCAAGCGTTTGGGGATAGTGCTGTGGATGAACGTGCTGTTTCGAAAATTCAAGTCGGGGAGATTTATCTCTCCATGTTGAGCCCCGCAGTGGACGACCACAGGTCTTGAATGACGGAGTCCCGAAGGCGGCCATTGAAGAGGACAGTACAGCCTGGTTAAGACGTACAAACTGAGCAATTGGGTTCCGCAAACGCTGTTGGAGGTCCACAAGAGACAACGTGTGGCAGCCTGCGTATCGCTGCTTTCTCGCCAGCGTACAGCATCCTTTATTCAATCAAGTACTTACCAGTGATGAAAAGTGGGTTCTGTACGAAACTTCCAAGCGTTACAGACATTGGTTGTCTCCTCAGGATGCTGACCCTCACACCGCAAGACCGCCTATGCACCGACGCAAGCTTATGCTTTGTATCTGGTGGACAGGTCGTCAAGTGTTTTATTATGAACTGCTACCAACGGGCCAAACGGTCACTGGAGATCTATACTCGCAGCAATTGAAACGTGTGCAACAGGCATTGCTCCAGAAGGAGCCAGCACTGGTGAATCGCAAAGGTGTGCTTTTCCCCCGTGACAACGCCAGGCCGCATGTCGCGCGAGTGGTCAGGGATACCATAGAGCAACTTGGGTGGGAGACTTTGTGTCATCTACCTTATTCACCTGGCCTTGTGCCATCCGATTACCACCTCTTCCACTCCCTGGATAATCATCTTCGTGGGAAATCCTTCACCAATGAAGCAGACTTGCGCAAAGCGCTCACGGATTCTTTGCGTCAAAACCCCCCCGAGTTCTACCGCAAGGGCATTGAACAGCTGGAGACACTTTGGCAAAATGTGCTGGATGCCGATGGCGATTACTTCGAAGACTAAATATAGGTTGCATATACTGTGAAGCGTTTTCTTTTCTTTTTTTTTTTTTCCTTTAAAAACGGACAGAACTTTTGGGTTTATCTAGGAATATAGATGCATTGAATGCTAACATTTTTAGGCATTTAAAACAACATGTCTGGTCGGTCACACAATTCTGGAAAATCCTCGTTGAAAATAAAACTATATTTAATGTTGAAACTTGTCTAAGGCATGGAATAACACTGCAACACAAAATGTACTTAGAACAAAATGTATTGAACCAAGAAAGTGTCCACAATATTTACATATAGTCTTTTGTATATTCCTGGGAAGACCGTTCCTGGAATGTGTGTTGACTGAGTCGCAGTCGGGCAGAGTCTCTGGTTGGATCTCGTCGATTCCTCCCCTCTCTTCCCGGTACCAACCATATTTATATGGTCGGTACTCCACTAGGCAAATTAAGTGGATCCTACCACAACATATATATATATATATATATATATATATATATAAATATAAAAGTGAACATAGAAGTCAACACTTAGAGGCGACAGTCTGTTTCATGCTATATGCAATCGTCAGGCCACGTGTGCTGTTATTTTTCTCGGCTATTTATATATATACCGCCATAACAGAATACCCACAATGCACCACTAACCCGTATATATATATAAATAGCCGAGAAAAATAACAGCACACGTGGCCTGACGATTGCATATAGCATGAAACAGACTGTCGCCTTTAAGTGTTGACTTCTATGTTCACTTTTATATTTACACACGCTCTATCTCTGATATTGAGCACTTTATTCCATAAATATAGCACACCTTAAGACTATATTTCTTTATATATATATATATATATATATATATATATATATATATATATATATATATATATATATAAATTCTATATAAAAGTATATACTTATGCATATATATATATATATATATATATATATATATATATATATATATATATAAATTCATATATATATATGTATATAATGGAATATATATATATATATATATATATATATATATATATAATGGAATATATATATATATATATATATATATATATATATATATATATATATATATATATATATATATAAACCACAACACTTAAACATGAAAACAATAAAAAAAAGGTAAAAATTCTTGAAGATATATAAATAAAACAGTTAAACCCTAACCTGATTAAAATAAAACAACAAAATATCTTCAGATATAATTAAATGCCTATAATTGGTAACAGACGCCTATTGGTTTATACCAACGCCCTCCCATACTTCATACTTCTCGTGTTCACACTCACGTGATCATGTGTGACGTCAGGAGCTGCGGTGCGATTTTCGCTTCCTGCGTCATGTATGCACGAGTTTGTCATTGCTTGGAAATCTTCTATGTAAACAGAAACAGACTATCATTATTGATTTTCACATGTATTGTTTACTATATATCGTAATATAGACATATATATAGATAGATAAATATGTAAATATGTATATATGCAAATATACATATATATATATATATATATATATATATATATATATATATAGGCAAATAATGAACTGACGTTTATATACAGATATATATATATATATATATATATATATATATGTATTGCTGCAAGTTGAACCTATCCGAGGTTTTTCCAAACAAGTACCACCATTTATATATATATATATATATATATATATATATATATATATATATATATATATATATATATATAAATATATATAAAGAAATATACTCTTAAGGTGAGCTATATTGTCTACTGGGGCAACTTATATATTTCACGTCCTAAAGCTCGTGGCAAATTTTTGTTCTAGGTGCGGGCCGAATACTGATCATATTCGGTCGGGTCGCCCATCGAAGAAGTCTGTTGTTTATTTAGACCCGAAACTTCTAGTGACATGGGAGCAACAACACTGACGACGCATCTATATTTGGCATTTAAAGGTGTATTTTAATAATAATATATATATATAAAGAAATATACTCTTGAGGTGAGCTATATTTATGGAATAAAGTGCTCAATATCAGAGATAGAGCGTGTGTAAATATAAAAGTGAACATAGAAGTCAACACTCAGGCCTGACGATTGCATATAGTATAAAACAGACTGTCGCCTCTAAGTGTTGATTTCTATGTTCACTTTATATATATATATATATATATATATATATATATATATATATATATATATATATATATGAGCATACATGTAAAACTCAAAACTCCCTTATTCAAAACAGATTGACAGATTTTCTTGTACACCATAATAATTCAATGGCGAATGGGCAGAATAAGTCATGGATTGTAACAAACCCCGGTATTGACTATATATATATATATATATATATATACATATATATATATATATATATATATATATATATATATATATATATATATATATATAAAAATAAATTAAAAAAAACAGAAAATAAAGAAAAATAAAGAAAAATAAATAACGACGAAAAAATTAAATAAAGAAAAATAAATAAAAACAAAAATAAAAGTGAAGAAAAATAAATAAAAATAAATAAATAAAAAATAAATAAAGACAAAAAAAATAAATAAAAAAAATAAAGACAAAAAATAAAAAAATAAATAAACATAAATAAAAACAAAATAAATTTAAAGAAAAATAAATAAAGAAAAATAAAGACAAAAAAAGTAAAAAATAAATAAAAACAAAAATGAAAGTAAAGAAAAATAAAGACAAATAAATAAATAAAAAATAAATAAAGACAAAAATTATAAAAAAATAAATAAAATTAAAAAAAAAAAAATAAAAGTAAAGAAAAAATAAATAAAAAATTTAAAGAAAAATAAATAAATAAAAAAAAAACTAAAAACAAAGAAAAATAAAAAAATAAAATAAAATAAATGAAAGTAAAGAAAAATAAAGAAAAATAAATAAATAAAAAATAACTAAAGACAAAAAAATAAAAAATAAATAAAAACAAAAATAAAAGTAAAGAAAAATAAAAAATAAAGACGAAAAAAAAATAAAGAAAAATAAATAAAAAAAAAATAAAAGTAAAGAAAACAAAGAAAAATAAATAAATAAAAATAAAATAAAGACAAAAAAATAAAAAAATAAATGAAAACACAAATAAAAGTAAAGAAAAATAAAGAAAAATAAAGAAAAAATAACTAAAGACAAAAAAAATAAAAAATAAGTAAAAACAAAAATAAAAGTAAAGAAAAATAAAGAAAAATAAAAAATAAAGACGAAAAAAATAAATAAATAAAAATAAATAAAAACAAAAATAAACGTAAAGAAAAATAAAGAAAAATAAATAAATAAAAAATAAAATAAAGACAAAAAAAATAAAAAAATGCATGAAAACAAAAATAAAAGTAAAGAAAAATAAAGAAAAATAAAAAAAATAACTAAAGACAAAAAAAATAAAAAATAACTAAAGATAAAAAAAAATAAAAATAAATAAAAACAAAAATAAAAGTAAAGAAAAATAAAGAAAAATAAATAAAAAATAACTAAAGACAAAAAAATAAAAAATAACTAAAGACAAAAAAAATAAAAAATAAATAAAAACAAAAATAAAAGTAAAGAAAAATAAAGAAAAATAAAAAAGAATGACGAAAAAAAAAATAAAAATAAATAAAAACAAAAATAAAAGTAAAGAAAAATAAAGAAAAATAAATAAAAAATAACTAAAGACAAAAAAATAAAAAATAACTAAAGACAAAAAAAATAAATAAAAACAAAAATAAAAGTAAAGAAAAATAAATAAAAATATATAAATAAAAAATAAAATAAAGACAAAAAAAATAAAAAAAATAAATGAAAACAAAAACAGAAAAATAAATAAAAAATAACTAAAGACAAAAAAAATAAAAAATAGATAAAAACAAAAATAAAAGTAAAGAAAATTAAAGAAAAATAAAGAAAAATAAAAAATAAAATAAAGACAAAAAAAATAAAAAAATAAATGAAAACAAGAAAAGAAAAATAAATAAAAAA
>CAWVQA010000205.1:115000-117500 GCA_963932145.1 Acanthosepion lycidas | reverse complement strand
GTAAAGTGTAGCGCTGTACTTGTCAGAACAATTTTTTGTTATCTCCTTGAGGCATGGACTTCCAGGAATCCCTGCAATTAGTCTACAGCAATCTTTTCCAACCAGTCCTAGGGCTCCAACTACAACAGGGATTGTTGATTTTCCCATCTGTCACATTTTCGAGATTTCTATTTCAAGGTGCTTGTATTTTGACAGCTTTTTGCATATCTTCAAAGATACACTGCACACAGCAGGGACTGCCATATCAATAAGGAGGCACCGTTTTTGTTTGTTGTCTTCAATAACAATATCTGGGCGGTTGGCCTTGATTTTTCTGTCTTTGTGAATTGTGTTGTCCCATAGAATTTTAACAGGTCCTATCTCCGTAACCGGGTCTGGGTGGTGTTCAAAACTAATTATTATTATTATTATTATTATTATTATTATTATTTTCTTTGATTTCTGGGGTTTACACATTTCTTTCCGGGTCCCGCCCAGAGACCTAAGGTTACAAATGGCAGCATGACACTTTCCACTGCCAAAAAAAAAAAAAAAAAAAAATTACATAGATAAAGACCTTCGTAAAGTGTAGCGCTGTACTTGTCAGAACAATTTTTTGTATCTCTTTGAGGCATAGACTTCCAGGAATCCCTGCAATTAGTCTACTGCAACCTTTTCCAACCAGTCCTAGGGCTCCAACTACAACAGGGATTGTTGATGTTCCCATATGCCACATTTTCGAGATTTCTATTTCAAGGTCCTTGTATTTTGACAGCTTTTTGAATATCTTCAAAGATACACTGCAGTCAGCAGGGACTGCCATATCAATAAGGAAGCACCGTTTTTGTTCGTGGTCTTCAATAACAATATCTGGGCGGTTGGCCTTGATTTTTCTGTCTTTGTGAATTGTGTTGTCCCATAGAATTATAACAGGTCCTATCTCCGTAACCGGGTCTGGGTGGTGTTCAAAACCAGTTATTATTATTATTATTATTATTATTATTATTATTATTATTTTCTTTGATTTCTGGGGTTTACACATTTCTTTCCGGGTTCCGCCCAGAGACCTAAGCTTAGAGATGGCACCATGACACTTTCCACTGCCAAAAAAAAAAAAAAAAAAAAAAAAAATTACATAGATAAAGCCCCTCGTAAAGTGTAGCGCTGTACTTGTCAGAACAATTTTTTGTTATCTCCTTGAGGCATGGACTTCCAGGAATCCCTGCAATTAGTCTACTGCAATCTTTTCCAACCAGTCCTAGGGCTCCAACTACAACAGGGATTGTTGATGTTCCCATATGCCACATTTTCGAGATTTCTATTTCAAGGTGCTTGTATTTTGACAGCTTTTTGCATATCTTCAAAGATACACTGCAGACAGCAGGGACTGCCATATCAATAAGGAGGCACCGTTTTTGTTTGTGGTCTTTAATAACAATATCTGGGCGGTTGGCCTTGATTTTTCTGTCTTTGTGAATTGTGTTGTCCCATAGAATTTTAACAGGTCCTATCTCCGTAACCGGGTCTGGGTGGTGTTCAAAACTAATTATTATTATTATTATTATTATTATTATTATTATTTTCTTTGATTTCTGGGGTTTACACATTTCTTTCCGGGTCCCGCCCAGAGACCTAAGGTTAGAAATGGCAGCATGACACTTTCCACTGCCAAAAAAAAAAAAAAAAAAAATTACATAGATAAAGACCTTCGTAAAGTGTAGCGCTGTACTTGTCAGAACAATTTTTTGTATCTCTTTGAGGCATAGACTTCCAGGAATCCCTGCAATTAGTCTACTGCAACCTTTTCCAACCAGTCCTAGGGCTCCAACTACAACAGGGATTGTTGATGTTCCCATATGCCACATTTTCGAGATTTCTATTTCAAGGTCCTTGTATTTTGACAGCTTTTTGAATATCTTCAAAGATACACTGCAGTCAGCAGGGACTGCCATATCAATAAGGAAGCACCGTTTTTGTTCGTGGTCTTCAATAACAATATCTGGGCGGTTGGCCTTGATTTTTCTGTCTTTGTGAATTGTGTTGTCCCATAGAATTATAACAGGTCCTATCTCCGTAACCGGGTCTGGGTGGTGTTCAAAACCAGTTATTATTATTATTATTATTATTATTATTATTATTATTATTATTATTATTATTTTCTTTGATTTCTGGAGTTTACACATTTCTTCCCGGGTCCCACCCAGAGACCTAAGCTTAGAGATGGCATCATGATACTTTCCACTGACAAAAAAAAAACAAAAAAAAAAACAAATTACATAGATAAAGCCCCTCGAAAAATGTAGCGCTGTACTTGTCAGAACAATTTTTTGTTATCTCCTTGAGGCATAGACTTCCAGGAATCCCTGCAATTAGTCTACTGCAATCTTTTCCAACCAGTCCTAGGGCTCCAACTACAACAGGGATTGTTGATGTTCCCATATGTCACATTTTCGAGATTTCTATTTCAAGGTGCTTGTATTTTGACAGCTTTTTGAATATCTTCAAAGATACACTGCAGTCA
>CAWVQA010000205.1:102500-110000 GCA_963932145.1 Acanthosepion lycidas | reverse complement strand
GAAAGGAAACTCAGCAGCCGAGGCGGCTAGAAACATTCACCCAGTTTACGGAGAGGAATGTATGAATGAAAGAACTTGCAGAAGATTGTTTGCAAGATTCAGAGGTGGAGATTTCACCCTTGTAGATGAAGATCGAACCGGACGTCCAGTTGAGTTTGATGAAAAGCTTCTTGAAGCAGCCCTTGAAGAAAATCCTGCTTTATCAGTTGAGGAATTGGCAGTGGTTCTCAGTTCAAACCATACAACTGTTCATCGTCATCTTCAACAGCCAAGTACCCAAGAATCATTTGAGGGCAGATAATGCTTTATGAGTTCAAGAAAGGAAACTCAGCAGCCGAGGCGGCTAGAAACATTCACTCAGTTTATGGAGAGGAATGTGTGAATGAAAGAACTCGCAGAAGATGGTAATATACGGTATTTACATTAGTCGGACTAATGTCCTCATCTTTGTCGCCATATTTGTCACAGCGTTTCGGCCGTTGTATGCCCCGGCCTTCTTCAGGTGGTTGGAATGTCGAACTGAACCTTGGGTAGGCTGTTCTAGTTCGACGTGCCATGTTTGATGGCTGTCAGTTATCAATTATCTCCTGCCAATTTTTTCCCCCTGAAAGTTCTCAACTGCCTTAACCGGGTATTGAACTCACACTCTTTGGGTCCTGTCACTGGATCTAACCAACGCCTTTATCCACTGTGCCATGTGTCCTTGAGAGCACATGGCGCAGTGATCGAAATAAAGGGTTCAGTTCGAAACCCCAACCACCTCAAGAAGGCCGGAGCGTACAATGGCCGAAACGTTGTGACAAATATGGCGACAAAGATAATACATCATCTCAGAGATATAGACCAAATAGGTAATATAGTTCGAAATATTTAATAATCTATGGGTCCTTCTTTATTTTGAATAACCTTTTCAACACTTTTGGGAATTGACTTGATTAGCTTCGGGCAAATCTCATCTCCAAGCATTGAATTCCATTCGGATATGAAATTCACAATCAAATCCTCCTTGTTGCTCAACTGCTTTCTCGAGAAGCCTGTACTTTATAATGCTCCATAAGTTTTCTATGGGGTTGAGGTCAGGAGATTGGGGCGGCCATGTCATAACACTCACCTGCTTCTTATCAAAGTATTTCTTAATCGATTTTGATTTCTGACAGGGAGCATTATCCTGCATAAAAATGACCTTGGTGGGGGGGTCGATTTGCAACCTTTCAGCAGAAGAGAGCAGACAAGACGCTAAAATTCTCTTGTACTACTCGCTCCTGAGGGTCTTTTTCAATAGGTTTTAAGAAACCAGTTCCCTGAAAAGAAAAGCATCCCCCAGAACATTATACTTAATGGATGCTTGACAGTACTTACTGCTAAATTCAAAGAGCTTTCAAAGCTTCTTCTACGGATTTTAGATCGCTTATCCTTTGAATCTAGCTCAGCGTTTCATCGGAGAAGAGAACATTTACATTTAGTAAGGTGAGTCACTTTTATCGAACAGCACTCTATATATAATATATGTATTGACATACTTATTATAAAACCCAGGTTGTGTGTGTGTGTGTGTGTGTCTGTACGTTTAAGAAATCAATTTGAAAACACGATAAAACGCGATTCTCTGGCCAGAATGAAAGGGGGACAACTCATATCGAGTTATACTTATTATAAAACCCAGGTTGTTTGTGTGTGGGTGGGTGTGTGTTCGTTTATATATTGGATCGGATTTCCAACATTTTTCAACCGATTTCAACAACACTTTTACAGGACTGCGTAAAATTACCTTGCAGTGGTTCTGACAGCGGCAAAAATTGGAAAAACACAATTGTTTTTGCACGAAATCAATTTGAAAACACCATAAAACACGATTCTGTCGCCAGAATGAAAGGGGGACAACTCATATCGAGTTATACTTATTATAAAACCCAGGTTGTTTGTGTGTGGGTGGGTGTGTGTTCGTTTATATATTGGATCGGATTTCCAACATTTTTCAACCGATTTCAACAACACTTTTACAGGACTGCGTAAAATTACCTTGCAGTGGTTCTGACAGCGGCAAAAATTGGAAAAACACAATTGTTTTTGCACGAAATCAATTTGAAAACACCATAAAACACGATTCTGACGCCAGAATGAAAGGGGGACAACTCATATCGAGTTATACTTATTATAAAACCCAGGTTGTTTGTGTGTGTTTGTGTGTGTTTGTGTGTTCGTTTATATATGGGATCGGATTTCCTACATTTTTTCAACCGATTTCAACAAAAACTTCACTTTTTTTTTTTTTTTTTTTTTTTTTTTTTTTGGCAGGTAGCGTTTCTTATTGTCTTGCAGACATTTTTTTTTCTTTATTTTTACATTCAGAATGCTTGTAAAATCCCATTTCCAAGACAATTGTTTATAATAAAATTCTATTCAATCGGTAGACTCATAACGATTGAAAACAATGTTTTTGTTTGAGTTTCGGTTTGACCAATTCGTAAAAACAAAAAACAAAAAAACTAATTAAGACATGCGTGTCCGTCAAACTTTCAATGTTTTCTTTGTCAATTTTTATTTTTCAGTCTTCATGATGGTCGATACTTGATCTATCTCTTACTGTTACATCCCCGGGCAACGCCGGGCTCTACTGCTAGTTGTTAGTATAACTTTTTCTTATTTTTATATATTTTGAATTTTCCAGATTTGAACTACTGTGGGACTCATCAACCATGCGTCAATGGCGGCATATGTAGCAACGAGCGCCCGGATGAATACAGCTGCGCATGCCCGGAAGGGTTCTCAGGGCAAAATTGCGAAATAGGTAAGTCTCAGCATCTCGTGTGCGTGTATCTCAAAAAAGAATACCCGCTCGGCCCGGTGGCTAGGATCAAAGTGTAGTATCTGCGCTTTGTGAGCTGCCGGGTCGGGTGTCTGTCGAACTCTCTGCTTGCAGAGAGGAACCCGGACGAAGTTCCCCCGAAGGGTAGGGTTTCGTTGGGGGAGGTTGACGGAACTGGCCCGCCTTGGCGGGTTTGGACGGTTATTTATTTTTGGCTGGGCCTACGGGCTCGGAGATACCCACATTAAAAAGGCCTTGTGCCATATGCAATCCTCGTGGGTGGATTGATAAATACCATCTATAAAAAGAATACCCGCTCGGCCCGGTGGCTAGGATCAAAGTGTAGTATCTGCGCTTTGTGAGCTGCCGGGTCGGGTGTCTGTCGAACTCTCTGCTTGCAGAGATGAACCCGGACGAAGCTCCGCCGAAGGGTAGGGTTTCGTTGGGGGAGGTTGACGGAACTGGCCCCCCTCGGGGGGTTTGATGGTTATTTATTTTTGGCTGGGCCTACGGGCTCGGAGATACCCACATTAAAAAGGCCTTGTGCCATATGCAATCCTCGTGGGTGGATTGATAAATACCATCTATAAAAAGAATACCCGCTCGGCCCGGTGGCTAGGATCAAAGTGTAGTATCTGCGCTTTGTGAGCTGCCGGGTCGGGTGTCTGTCGAACTCTCTGCTTGCAGAGAGGAACTCTGACATAGCTCCGCCGAAGGGTAGGGTTTCGTTGGGGGAGGTTGACGGAACTGGCCCGCCTCGTCGGGTTTGGATGGTTATTTATTTTTGGCTGGGCCTACGGGCTCGGAGATACCCACATTAAAAAGGCCTTGTGCCATATGCAATCCTCGTGGGTGGATTGATAAATACCATTTATAAAAAGAATACCCGCTCGGCCCGGTGGCTAGGATCAAAGTGTAGTATCTGCGCTTTGTGAGCTGCCGGGTCGGGTGTCTGTCGAACTCTCTGCTTGCAGAGAGGAACCCTGACGAAGTTCCCCCGAAGGGTAGGGTTTCGTTGGGGGAGGTTGACGGAACTGGCCCGCCTTGGCGGGTTTGGACGGTTATTTATTTTTGGCTGGGCCTACGGGCTCGGAGATACCCACATTAAAAAGGCCTTGTGCCACATTCGATCCTCGTCGGTGGATTGATAAATGCCATCTCGTGTGTGCCTCTTAACTTCAGCTCAACTTCTCCAGAAAAAAGACGACGCCTTCGCAAACACTTTCTACACGTCTGACCTTTTAAATTTCAATGTTACAAAAATATGCTACATATATATATATATATATATATGTCAGCAAATATAAATGGATATAAATCCGACAGAATGGAGAAAAATATTTGGAAAAAAACAAACAAAAATCCTTAAATACAATTATGTTGTTTTAATATGAATGAAATGTCAACGTCTGACGTTTCGGTTTAATAAACCTTCTTCAGGACAATATTCATTAAAATACAATTAACATAATCAGTTCAACATGACAAAGACGATGCACATAAAAACAAGTCTGGTATTTATTTGAACAAAAAGTACAAATTGTGGCACAAGGCCAATAAAGGGGAGGGATAGAGGCTGGTCAACACTAACTATCTTATACCTAGCTAATCAGATTCGCGACCCATTCGTACATTACATTTTACACATTCACCAAAAGAACTCGTCCATCACCAAACAATCCTTCAACCACCATAATACCACGTGCTCTCAAGGGAGACCTACCAAAATCGCGCCCCATACCATGAAAATTCTAATGATGATATATATATATACAATTCTAATAATGATAAAATGAGAGGGGAGGGAAATGAACCCAATAATAAACTTAAAATAAACACAAATACAAACTAAACATAATTGATGTTAGTAGGGACCGTCCAACCCATAAAACAGAGAGGCCGCTGTATTCTGCCCAGGGGACAAAATCAAGAGACGCTCTCGCTAAGGGAGTGGGAAAAAGTATAAAATATTAGGCTGGAATGGGAAAATATAAAACTGACCCAGTCGAGATGAAAATGGGGCGGGGGTCAAAACAAACTGGGGAGGATAGGAATCTCGACTTGGATCATAACCAAAGAACGGCCGGGATGCAGGCCAGGAACAACACTTACTCACATTAACTAGGTACACTGAAGCTTGTCTAACCTAACCAAGAGGAGGGTTCCACAGGAAGCCACCCCGATGTGCAAAAGGTTGAGCTAGAAGAGAAAATCAAGGCTAGCCCCGTTCACACGAAGCAAGCTCGCTTTTTTTACCCACCTTTCGCTAAAGACTGTCGAATGCAATCGTTTTCTATCCGATCTAATCTTCATCTTGAGCTGATGCTCAAAGAATCGAATCAGATCCGAATGAGAAAGACGATTGCCTCGCAAGACTTCCTCCTTTCGCGTCGTCCAAATCACCATTCGAGCCGTGGCCATCAGCGTCAGAAACACCATCCGTTTCATCCCGGAATACGGGGGCGACACATTGTCACACGCGTATGCGCGATCAATGGACACAAGCTGTTCGGGAGCGAGACGAGCCGTCAGCTCGCCGACATGGTCCCATAAGGGGCGGACCTGGGGGCAATGGTAGAAGGCGTGCGCAGATAACTGAAAATTTTAAATGATCAGCTTTCCGTTTAAGCATGGTCACTTTGTCGTCAAAGGGGCGACGCTTTCAAAACGTATTCCTAAAATTTGAGTATTTTGAATGAAAACGAAAAAGTGAAAAGAATTCTATTATGATGGAAAATTGTATGTACGCTTGTCGAGCATTAATCTCGCTAAAAAAGGGGAAATACTAAAGAAACCAGTTTTAGGATTCACCGTGCGTGAGATGGATATTATACCTGCTTCATAAATCCTCCTAAGATTTTTATTATGAAAATATTTAGACCATGCTTAAACGGAAAGCTGATCATTTAAAATTTTCAGTTATCTGTTTTGGATAAGTCTTTTTTTTTATGTCCATTGTCTTTGTCTTGTTGAACTGATTATGTTAATTGTATTTTAATGAATATTGTCCTGAAGAAGGTTTATTAAACCGAAACGTCAGACGTTGACATTTCATTCATATTAAAACAACATAATTGCATTTAAGGATTTTTGTTTGTTTTTTCCTAATATTTTTCTTCATATATATATATATATATATATATATATATATATATATATATATATATATATATATATATACAAAAATATTATTGTTTATTATATTAAAGCTCGCTATTTCCTTGTTTATTTGTGACTGTGTATATGTGGCTGGTAGAAATTTCAGTTTGTAATTCTTATTGGTTATTTATATGGTGATGTTTAATATATAATATGCTGGGTAAGAGGGTAGTTTGATTTAATAAAGGGTCTATATGATATGATGTGATAGTAATGTTGCAAGGGATTGGAGGCAGTGATAATATAATTAGCTAATAGTTATTGTAAATTGGTAGAAATTGTAAATTGGTAGAAATGATTAGTAACGGTGGTGGGAGAATGATGAAACCATGAATGTAGTTTTAGTGGTGGTAGCTAAAGACTGGTTGTTGGTGTTTTATTTTGTTATATGTATCAATTTATTTTGGTATAAATTCTGATAATAGGTATTCTGTGTAAAATTATGGTAGTTGAAGATTGCTATAATATTCTAATTTTTAATTTACAAAAATATTATTGTTTATTATATTAAAGCTCGCCATTTCCTTGTTTATTTGCGACTGTTTATATGTGGCTGGTAGAAATTCTGATAATAGGTATTCTGTGTAAAATTATGGTAGTTGAAGATTGCTATAATATTCTAATTTTTAATTTACAAAAATATTATTGTTTATTATATTAAAGCTCGCCATTTCCTTGTTTATTTGCGACTGTTTATATGTGGCTGGTAGAAATTTCAGTTTGTAATCCTTATTGGTTATTTTCATGGTGGTATTAAATATGTTGGGAGAGGGGGTAGTATATGTTAATAATTATGGCAGGATTATATGGTAATGTTAGATATGGTGTGATAGTAATATGTAAGGGGGTTGGTGGCAATAATAATATTATAAGTGGTTAATATTTATTGTAAATTGTTAGTAGTGATTAGTAATGTTGGTGGGAGAATAATAAAACCTATAAATGTAATTATTGTGGTGCTAGCTTGAACTAAAGGGTAGTTGTTAGTGTTTTATTTTATTTATTATGAATCCTGGTAATGGGTGTTTATTCTCATGGTTATATATGGAAATTATATCTGATCTTATTGTTTTAAGGTGTTAAATATGCTGGGGGGTAGTTAATATGCGTTAGAGATTGTAGAGGATGTATAATAGTAGGTGTGATGTGTAAGTGATGGTGCTGGGTGTTGGTGGTAATGATAATATTCTTAGATAATAGTTATTGTAAAGTTGTAAAAGTGATTACTAATGGTGTTGCAATGATAACAATGATAGATGCAATTATTTTGATGGTATCTTGAAATTAAATTGCGATTGTTGGTGGTTTGTCTATTTTATCCGCTTGGTATGAATTCGGATAATAGGTACTTGTTCTCATGCCTACATTTGGAGATTATCTCTGATTTTTTGTTTAGTAGGTTCTTTTGCATATATATATATATATATATATATATATATATATTATAATAATATTTTTTGTTTAAAAATTTGAATCCTTCGCTACATAAGAGTTCTCATGTTTCAAAAACGAGAGCCGAAATCATCCAAATAATT
>CAWVQA010000205.1:77500-82500 GCA_963932145.1 Acanthosepion lycidas | reverse complement strand
AATGCAAAAATGGAGCAACTTGCTTGGTCAGTATATACAATGATTTCTTATTGAAACGCAATTCTATAGTAAAATCATGTCCAGTGTAATACTATAGTAAAATGTTATCCTATGCATTTCTATAGTAAAATGATTTCCAATTCATTTCTATAGTAGAATGTTATCCTATGCATTCCTATAGTAAACTGATTTCCAATGCAATTCTATGTCCAGTGTAATACTATAGTAAAATGTTATCCTATGCATTTCTATAGTAAAATGATTTCCAATTCATTTCTATAGTAGAATGTTATCCTATGCATTCCTATAGTAAACTGATTTCCAATGCAATTCTATAGTAAAATTATTTCCAATGCAATTCCTATAGTAAAATGATTTCTAATGCATTTCTATAGTAAAATGATTTCCAATGCAATTCTATAGTAAAATGATTTCCAATGCATTCCTATAGTAAAATGATTTCCAATGCATTTCTATAGTAAAATGATTTCCAATGCATTCCTATAGTAAAATGATTTCTAATGCAATTCTATAGTAAAATGATTTCCAGTGCATTTCTATAGTAAAATGATTTCCAATGCATTTCTATAGTAAAATGATTTCCAATGCATTCCTATAGTAAAATGATTTCCAATGCAATTCTATAGTAAAATGATTTCTAATGCAATCCTATAGTAAAATGATTTCCAATGCATCCCTATAGTAAAATGATTTCCAATGCATTCCTATAGTAAAATGATTTCTAATGCAATTCTATAGTAAAATGATTTCCAATGCATTTCTATAGTAAAATGATTTCCAATGCATTTCTATAGTAAAATGATTTCCAATGCATTCCTATAGTAAAATGATTTCCAATGCAATTCTATAGTAAAATGATTTCCAATGCATTTCTATAGTAAAATGATTTCCAATGCAATTCTATAGTAAAATGATTTCCAATGCATTCCTATAGTAAAATGATTTCCAATGCAATTCTATAGTAAAATGATTTCCAATGCATTTCTATAGTAAAATGATTTCCAATGCAATTCTATAGTAAAATGATTTCCAATGCAATTCTATAGTAAAATGATTTCCAATGCATTTCTATAGTAAAATGATTTCCAATGCAATTCCTATAGTAAAATAATTTCCAATGCAATTCTCTAGTAAAATGATTTCCAATGCAATACTATAGTAAAATCATTTCCAATGTAATTCTACAGTAAAATCATTTCCAATGTAATTCTACAGTAAAATCATTTCCAATGTAATTCTACAGTAAAATCATTTCCAATGTAATTCTACAGTAAAAATCACTTCTAATACATTCCTATAGTAAAATGATTTTTAATGCAATTCTGTAGTAATATCATTTCCAATGTAATTCTATAGTAAAACCGTTTCCAATTTAGTCCTATAGTAAAATCATTTCCAATGTAATGCTACAGTAATATCATTTCCATTGTAATTCTATAGTAAAATTCTTTCTATAGTAAAATAAATTTCAATGTATTCTTATAATAAAATGTTTTTCTAAAGCAAATTTCATAATAAAATCATTCATAGTGTATTCTAATATAAATCTCCCCTCCTCTCTCTCTCTCTCTATATATATATATATATATATATATATATTTCTTTTTTTATTATTTAGGATTTAGTAAACACATACCAGTGTACTTGCGCCCCAGGGTACACTGGCCACCATTGTGAGAAAGAAGTTGATGAATGTGAAAGTGACCCCTGCCAGAACGGTGCCATTTGCCGTGATATCCTCAATGGGTTCATCTGTAAATGTCCTACTGGATTCTATGGGACCCTTTGTCAGGTACATCTTGTATTTCTATAGTAAAATATTTTCCAGGGTAATCTATAGTAAAATGATTTCCAATGCAATCCTATAGTAAAATGATTTCCAATGCATTTCTATAGTAAAATGTTTTGCAACGCATTTCTATATGAAAATGATTGCCAATGTAATTCTATAGTAAAATTATTTGCAATGCTTTCCTATAGTAAAATGTCTTTCAGTGTAAATCTATACTAAAATGATTTCCACTTTATTTCTATAGTAAAATGATTTCCAATGCATTCCTATAGTAAAATGATTTCCAATGCATTTCTATAGTAAAATAATTTCCAATGCATTCCTATAGTAAAATGATTTCCAGTGCATTCCTATAGTAAAATGATTTCCAATGCAATTCTCTAGTAAAATAATTTCCAATGTAAATCTATAGTAAAATTATTTGCAATGCATTCCTATAGTAAAATGTCTTTCAGTGTAAATCTATACTAAAATGATTTCCACTTTATTTCTATAGTAAAATGATTTCCAATGCATTCCTATAGTAAAATGATTTCCAATGCATTTCTATAGTAAAATAATTTCCAATGCAAATCTATAGTAAAATGATTTCCATAGCATTCCTATAGTAAAATGATTTCCAATGCATTTCTATAGTAAAATAATTTCCAATGCAAATCTATAGTAAAATGATTTCCAATGCAATTCTATAGTAAAATAATTTCCAATTCAAACCTATAGTAAAATGATTTCCAATGCAGTCCTATAGTAAAATGATTTGCAATGCAATCCTATAGTAAAATGATTTCCAATGCATTCCTATAGTAAAATGATTTCCAATGCATTCCTATAGTAAAATGATTTGCAATGCAATCCTATAGTAAAATGATTTCCAATGCATTCCTATAGTAAAATGATTTCCAATGCATTCCTATAGTAAAATGATTTCCAATGCATTTCTACAGTAAAATGATTTCCAATGCAATTCTATAGTAAAATGATTTCCAATGCATTCCTATAGTAAAATGATTTCCAATGCATTCCTATAGTAAAATGATTTCCAATGCATTTCTATAGTAAAATGATTTGCAATGCAATCCTATAGTAAAATGATTTCCAATGCATTCCTATAGTAAAATGATTTCCAATGCATTTCTATAGTAAAATGATTCCCAGTGCATTCCTATAGTAAAATGATTTCCAATGCATTACTACAGTAAAATGATTTCCAATGCATTTCTATAGTAAAATGATTTCCAATGCATTCCTATAGTAAAATGATTTCCAATGCAAATCTCTAGTAAAATGATTTCCAATGCTTTCCTATAGTAAAATGATTTCCAATGCATTCCTATAGTAAAATGATTTCCAATGCATTCCTATAGTAAAATGATTTCCAATGCATTTCTACAGTAAAATGATTTCCAATGCATTTCTATAGTAAAATGATTTGCAATGCAATCCTATAGTAAAATGATTTCCAATGCAATTCTCTAGTAAAATGATTTCCAATGCTTTCCTATAGTAAAATGATTTCCAATGCATTCCTATAGTAAAATGATTTCCAATGCATTTCTATAGTAAAATGATTTCCAATGCATTCCTATAGTAAAATGATTTCCAATGCATTTCTACAGTAAAATGATTTCCAATGCATTTCTATAGTAAAATAATTTCCAATGCATTCCTATAGTAAAATGATTTCCAATGCATTCCTATAGTAAAATGATTTCCAATGCAATTCTCTAGTAAAATGATTTCCAATGCATTCCTATAGTAAAATGATTTCCAATGCTTTCCTATAGTAAAATGATTTCCAATGCATTCCTATAGTAAAATGATTTCCAATGCATTTCTACAGTAAAATGATTTCCAATGCATTTCTATAGTAAAATGATTTCCAATGCATTCCTATAGTAAAATGATTTCCAATGCAATTCTCTAGTAAAATGATTTCCAATGCATTCCTATAGTAAAATGATTTCCAATGCATTTCTATAGTAAAATGATTTGCAATGCAATCCTATAGTAAAATGATTTCCAATGCAATTCTCTAGTAAAATGATTTCCAATGCTTTCCTATAGTAAAATGATTTCCAATGCATTCCTATAGTAAAATGATTTCCAATGCATTTCTATAGTAAAATAATTTCCAATGCATTCCTATAGTAAAATGATTTCCAATGCAATTCTCTAGTAAAATGATTTCCAATGCAATTCTCTAGTAAAATGATTTCCAATGCATTCCTATAGTAAAATGATTTCCAATGCATTCCTATAGTAAAATGATTTCCAATGCAATTCTCTAGTAAAATGGTTTCCAATGTAATTCTCTAGTAAAATGATTTCCAATGCATTCCTATAGTAAAATGATTTCCAATGCATTGCTATAGTAAAATGATTTCCAATGCATTCCTATAGTAAAATGATTTCCAATGTAATACTATAGTAAAAATATTTCCTTTATTCTTTTCTAAATCTATAGGAAGTGGTAAATATGTGCCGTCCGGACCCCTGCAAAAATGGAGGTCAGTGTTATGATCTCCAGGGTGATTATTTCTGCCGCTGCATACCAGGTTTTGAAGGAAAGGACTGTGCCCGTAAAAAACCTGACTGCCCAGATGGCATATGTGAAGGTGGGTAATATATATATATATATATATATATATATATCATAAAGAACGTAAAAATAACCCTCAACAATCAACAACATTATATCCGAAACAAATCAATAAAAACCATATATATATATATATATATATATGTATATATATATGTATATATATATATATATATATAGCTAATTGATTCAAAGAACAGTTAACTCTTTGTAATACAATATATATATATATATATATATATATATATAATAATGGACTCTCCCTTCGGTTTCGATGTCTGAGGATCGGCCAGCTTATTGATTCTGTTATGAAAGTTTATGGGCTAATCTTAAGGTGTGAGGATTGTGAGATGAGATCACTGTTAGATTGATTGATCTTTTAGATCTTGCTCCAGCATCTTGAAGATGATTTAGACCAGCAGTTTGAAAGCTGCTGTGTCCACTAAAACACGTTGATCCCCATTATACTTATATATATATATATATATATATATATATATATATATATATATATATATATATATATACATACATATATATATATATATATATATATATATATATATATATATATATATATATATACGG
>CAWVQA010000205.1:65000-67500 GCA_963932145.1 Acanthosepion lycidas | reverse complement strand
AATCTCCAAGCTATCTTTCCCCATCTCGCGTTCCAGAAACTTCAGCTGACGCTTCCTGATTTTAGCATAAGACTTTCTCCTTTTTAGCAACCTTAGACCTCGTCGCCACTCACACATTCAGTCCGTGATATCCTCAGTATCCTTCTGTAGTTCAACACCTCTGTCGGCTCGAGTGCTGTTTTTTTTTTTTTTTGTTGTGTAAATGTATGTAAATTCCTCTCTTAGACGATGTCAAAAACTTTGCCTGATAATGTAACTCTTTTATTCTTGCCAGACATCAACGACTGCGCGACGTTACCCTGCCAGAATAACGGCACCTGCATCGACGCTGTAAACGGCTACCAGTGTGTGTGTGCCCCAGGCTGGGCTGGCCCTAATTGCACACAAGGTGGGTTCTTATGTTTTAAGGACGGTCTCCCCCCTCTGCTTAACACGCTAACAGCAGTCTTTCCCTATAGAAATGTATTTGAAATCATTTTGCTATAGAATTGCATTGGAAATCATTTTACTATAGGAATGCATTGGAAATCATTTTACTATAGAATTGTATCGAATATCATTTTACTATAGAATTGCATTGGGAATCATTTTACTGTAGAAATTTACTTTGGAAATCATTTTTCTATAGAATGTATTGGAAATCATTTTACTATAGAAATTGCATTGGAAATCCTTTTACTATAGCATTGCATAGGAATTTATATTACTATAGCAATGCATTTTAAATTATTTTACTATAGAATTGCATTTGAAATCATTTTACTATAGGATTACATTTGAAATCATTTTACTATAGGATTACATTGAAAATCATTTTACTATAGAATTGTATTGGAAATCGTTTTACTATAGAATTGCATTTGAAATCATTTTACTCTAAGAATGCATTGCAAACCATTTTACTATAGATTGCTACGGAAATCATTTTACTACAGAATTGCATTGGTAATCATTTTACTATAGGAATGCATTGGAAATCATTTTGCTATAGATTTGCAGTGGAAATCCTTTTACTATAGAATTGCATTTGAAATCATTTTACTATAGATATGCATTGGAAATCTTTTTACTATAGGAAAGCATTGCAAATCATTTTACTATAGAATTACATTCGAAATCTTTTTACTATAGGATTGCTAGTATATATATATATATATATATATATATATATATATATATATATATATATATATATATACTAGTAGCATGGCCCGTGCTTGTTTCAAATATCTTATAACTCCTACAGCAATCGCTATCACTTGACTTTAAATGTTTTTGCCCTTCCTTGCTTTTAAAGGAGTGCCCTTTGCCTTGCTGATGTTGCTACATGCCTTACTTCTTGCCTATCTCACACTGCGAATATTTTTGAAGCTCTATACTAAAGAAAATGAGCATGAAACGATCAGCTTTAAAAAAAAGGACTCGTAACTGGAAAAACCGAATGAAAAAAATCACGTTAACAACAAATACTTTTTCACACCTAAACCCAGTTCTGCGGAATCATATCGCTAACCGGGGGAGAAGAATCATTGCGAAGAATTAAGTTGGATATACTAGATTTAGTATATGTTTAATTTAATTGTTTTGATAGGGTCTGTAGTTGATATATTAGAATTTATTACATTTTTTTAGTCTTGTTTATAATTAGTATGCATTTGATTACGATATAGGAGATTAATATGATTGGGGTTAGTAGAAGCTGTATTATGTACTAGTTGCTTAGTATTGAGATTTCTAAGAAAGCATCTTATTTGTTCATCAACTATATAGTTTGGAAAGCTATTATTAATAAGTGTCTGTTTTATATTCTAGTTCACTGTAAAAAATCTGTTTTTGTGGATGCATTAGTTTCTGCAAGATGTATTAGATTCTTTATAATTGCTAGTTTGTAGTAATATGGGCATTCGCTCTTGTAGTTAAGTGTACACGAATTTATGCTTGTAGGTTTTTTGTATGGCGAAATAGTAAATTTGTTATTATTTGTGTTTATCAATATGTCAAGGAAGGGGATTTTATTAGTAGTATTGAGTTCATATGTGAATTTGAGGACAGAATTATTTTGGAAACGTCTTTGAAGTTGAATTATTTCATCTGTATTTTGAACTAACATAAGAATATCATCAACGTATCTTGGGTAGATGGAGAGTTTTGTAAAATCTATAAATATTAGTTTGGTGCAAAAATAATGACGTAATAATGTCGTTTTTTGACGTATTTTTTAACGTCAAAAAACGACATTATTACGTCATTATGTGTTTGCACCAACCTAATATCTTATTTTCGAGGTTCCATATGTAGAAATTGCTAAATGTCGGACCCAGTATTGAACCCATGGAGACACCATCACGTTGTATATATATATATATATATATATATATATATATATATATATATATATATATATGTGAAAAGTGTGTGTATATAAATATAAATAAATATATATGTATATGTATAATTATTTATATTTTTACAGTGTAACCCGGATATAAGAGAAACCCGG
>CAWVQA010000205.1:10000-15000 GCA_963932145.1 Acanthosepion lycidas | reverse complement strand
CATATCTATCTATCTATCTATCTATCTATCTATCTATCTATCTTCTTCCCTTTCATACATATCTATCTATCTATCTATCTATCTATCTTCTTCCCTTTCATACATATCTATCTATCTATCTATCTATCTATCTATCTATCTTCTTCCCTTTCATACATATCTATCTATCTATCTATCTATCTATCTATCTATCTATCTATCTATCTTCTTCCCTTTCATACATATCTATCTATCTATCTATCTATCTATCTATCTATCTATCTATCTATCTATCTATCTATCTATCTATCTATCTATCTTCTTCCCTTTCATACATATCTTTCTATCTATCTATCTATCTATCTATCTATCTATCTATCTATCCCAGCCACTTCGTTATCTACGAGGACATGCCACGTTGAAAAGCATGTTAGAAATGTTGGGGAACGGTTGGGGGGTTCCTCCTTTTTTTTTCATATATTAATACCTTGAGCCTCATAGGGGATCGATTCAGCCCCTCGAAGTCATTCTCCGTAGAACAGCAGATGCGTGCTTGCTTCTTTTTTGTTATGTCCATGTATGGTCATAATTTTGTTTTTTTCACTTATTTCTTCTTCTGTTGTTAAATTAACAGATATTAATGACTGTGCGTCACACCCCTGCGCCTATGGCAGTACATGCATCGATGGGGTGGGGGCATATAAATGTCTCTGCCCCCCGGGGAGGACCGGTCAACAATGTGACGAAGGTAAGTTGTCACTGAGGGTAGAAAAAAACCCAAAAATATTTCCACAGTTATTACTATAGATAAAAAAAACGGAAAAAAACGAAAAAAACAAAATAATTATTTTTTTGTTATAGAATTCAATTGGAATTATTTTTAATATATAATAAAAAAAAATTATTATATTTTGGCGTTTCAAAACGTTTTGCTAATGAAGTCGAGTCTAAATTGTTTTTATATCGGAAGGTTATCAAAATTATTTTAGTATAGAAATGAATTGGAAATTATTTAACTAGGGAAATACATTATAAATCATTTTATTATAGAATTGCATTGGAAATCATTTTACTATAGATGTTGCATTGGAAATCATTTTACTATAGGAATGCATTGGAAATCATTTTACTATAGAATTGCATTGGATATCATTTTACTATAGGAATGCATTGGAAATCATTTTACTATAGGAAAGCATTGGAAATTATTTTACTAGAGAATTGCATTGGAAATCATTTTACTATAGGCATGCATTGGAAATTATTTTACCATAGAAATGCATTGGAAATCATTTTACTATAGGAATGCATTGGAAATCATTTTACTATAGGAATGCATTGGAAATCATTTTACTATAGGAATGCATTGGAAATCATTTTACTATAGGAATGCATTGGAAATCATTTTCCTATAGAATTGCATTGGAAATTATTTTGCTATAGGAATGCATTCGAAATCATTTTACTATAGGAATGCATTGGAAATCATTTTACTGTAGGAATGCATCGGAAATGATTTTACTATAGAATTGCATTGGAAATCATTTTACTATAGGAATGCATTGGAAATCATTTTACTAGAGAAATCTATTGGAAATCATTTTATTATAGGAATGCATTGGAAATCATTTTACTAGAGAATTGCATTGGAAATCATTTTACTATAGGAATGCATTGGAAATCATTTTACTATTGGAATGCATTGGAAATCATTTTACTTGAGAATTGCATTGGAAATGATTTCTATAGAAATGCATTGGAAATAATTTTACTATAGGAATGCATTTGAAATCATTTCACTATAGAATTGCTTTGGAAATCATTTTACTATAGGCATGCATTGGAAATTATTTTAATATAGAATTGCATTGGAAATCATTTTACTATAGGAATGCATTGGAAATCATTTTGCTATAGGAATGCATTCGAAATAATTTTATTATAGAATTGCGTTGGAAATCATTTTACTATAGGAAATCATTACTATTGGAAATCATTTTACTATAGGCATGCATTGGAAATTATTTTACTATAGAAATGCATTCGAAATCATTTTGCTAGAGAATTTGCATAGGAAATCATTTTACTATAGGAATGCATTCGAAATAATTTTACTAGAGAATTGCATTGGAAATCATTTTACTATAGGAATGCATTGGAAATCATTTTACTATAGGAATGCATTGGAAATAATTTTACTATAGGAATGCATTGGAAATAATTTTACTATAGATATGCATTGAAAATTATTTTACTATAGGAATGCATTGGAAATGATTTTACTCTAGAAATGCATTGGAAACCATTTTACTATAGAATTCCATCGGAAATCATTTTCCCACAGGATTGGATTGGAAATCATTTTAATTTAGAATTGCATTGGAAATCATTTTACTATAGAATTGAATTGGAAATCATTTTACTATAGGAATGCATTGGTAATCATTTTACTATAGGAATGCATTGGTAATCATTTTACTATAGGAATGCATTGGAAATCATTTTACTATAGGAATGCTTTGGAAATCATTTTACTATAGGAATGCATTGGAAATCATTTTATTATATGAATGCATTGGAAACTATTTTGCTATAGATTTGCATTTGAAATCATTTTCCTACAGGAATGGATTTGGAATCATTTTAATTTGGAATTGCATTGGAAATCATTTTACCCTATAATTGCATTGGAAATCATTTTACTATAGGGATGCATTGGAAATCATTTTACTAGAGAATTGCATTGGAAATCATTTTGCTATAAAAATTTATTGGAAATCATTTTACTATAGGAATGCATTGGAAATCAATTTACTATAGGAATGCATTGGAAATCATTTTACTAGAGAATTGCATTGGAAATCATTTTACTATAGGAATGCATTGGAAATCATTTTACTATAGGAAAGCATTGGAAATCATTTCACTAGAGAATTGCATTGGAAATCTTTTTACTATAGGAAAGCATTGGAAATCATTTCACTAGAGAATTGCATTGGAAATCATTTTACTAGAGAATTGCATTGGAAATCATTTTACTATAGGAATGCATTGGAAATCATTTTACTATAGGAATGCATTGGAAATCATTTTACTAGAGAATTGTATTGGAAATCATTTTACTATAGGAATGCATTGGAAATCATTTTACTATAGGAAAGCATTGGAAATCATTTCACTAGAGAATTGCATTGGAAATCATTTTACTATAGGAATGCATTGGAAATCATTTTACTATAGGAATGCATTGGAAATCATTTTACTATAGGAATGCATTGGAAATCATTTTACTAGAGAATTGCATTGGAAATCATTTTACTATAGGAATGCATTGGAAATCATTTTACTATAGGAATGCATTGGAAATCATTTTACTATAGGAATGCATTGGAAATCATTTTACTAGAGAATTGCATTGGAAATCATTTTACTAAAGGGATGCATTGGAAATCATTTTACTATAGGAATGCATTGGAAATCATTTTACTAGAGAATTGCATTGGAAATCATTTTACTAATAGAAATTCATTGTGAGTCGTTTCGTTATTTAACAAATCATGTCAAATCTGTTCCTGGAAAAAAATATGTTTTGATGCCGTTTACTATAAAATTTCTGTCGGGTCACAAATAAAAGTCATTTACAGTAAGACAAGAAATCTTGTTTGTTGTCTAAAGTAGATTACCCCCACCCTGAGAAAATCAACTGCAGATGGTCAGAGACTGTGTTTACTTTTTGTTTTCTTTCCCTGTCAAGGGATCGCGTCTCTATGGGTGGCTTTTATTTTTATTTTTTTATTTTCTTTTGTATTTCAGTCATCGGGGTCTGGCAGCAACCGACAGTTACTTGTTCGTTTCGGGCGAAGACCTATGTCGAGCGGAGTTCCTGGATGGATGGGTGTAATTCCTGCCAATGTATAGACGGCCGACCCGTGTGCACGAAGGTAAGCTCCCTCGTTATGTGGTGGTTTTGACGGCCGCGATATACGATAGTAATATGTAGTCATTCTACTTACAGCGGTCACTAAGGGAAAAATTGAAAATTTGACGTGATACCTAACATCTTCTTTTTACTCAGCTGATATGAATATATCTGAAAATACACTTACGTTTTTTGGGGGGAGTTCGGTAGATAATTTATATTCTTCTGTACAAAATAGCCTCAATTTGGGGCGATAATTTTCTCTCTACTGTGGGCGATGATTTTTTAGCCATTATTAATTACATCAACTTTGGATTGTGTAATAAAGTCTCGTCATTTTTTCGGACAATACAATTGTAGTATCAGCAACTCACATCTATGAACGAAAGTAAATATATATATATATATATATATATATATATATATATATATATATATATATATATATAGATAGATAGATAGATAGACAGATAGATGTACAGATATATGGATAGTAAAGAACTGAGATAGATCTATATGTATATATATATATATATATATATATATATATATAAATATAAAGATAGACAGATAGATAGATAGATAGATATGAAAGGGACGGAGATAGATAGATAGATATATAGATAGATAGATAGATAGATATCAGAGGGACGAAGATAGATAGATAGAAAGATAGATTTATAGATAGATAGAGAGATATATATATGAAAATTACTGAGATAGATACTGAGATAGATATATCTATTTATTTATACATAAAGATTGATAGATAGTTATATAGATAAATAGATAGATAGATAGATAGACAGATAGTGAACAGACTGAGATAGATAGATAGATAGATAGATAGATAGATATGAAAATTACTGAGATAGCTACTGAGATAGATATATCTATTTATATATATATAAAGATTGATAGAGAGGTATATACATAAATAGATAGATAGATAGATAGACAGATAGTGAAAAGACTGAGATAGATAGATAGATACATATGAAAGGAACGAAGATAGATAGATAGATAGATAGATAGATAGATAGATATGAAAATTACAGAGATAGATACTGAGATAGATATATCTATTTATATATATATAAAG
>CAWVQA010000204.1:0-117914 GCA_963932145.1 Acanthosepion lycidas | reverse complement strand
CTTCCGGTAGCCTAGCTGCAAGTGAAATGCCTTAAATTGCCGTTTGAAGCTTCAACTTTGGGTTCCCAGTTCTCGTTATTTGGGTATCGTAAAAAAAAGTCGATTAAGATTTGTCATTTTTGGTAGTGATTTTATTCGCCTATTAGATGCACAATGAGTTGGAGAATCTGATAAACCCCACTTCCGGTAGTCTAGCTGCAAGAGAAATGCCTTAAATTGCCGTTTGAAGCTTCAACTTTGGGTTCCCAGTTCTCGTTATTTGGGTATCGTAAAAAAAAGTCGATTAAGATTTGTCATTTTTGGTAGTGATTTTATTCGCCTATTAGATGCACAATGAGTTGGAGAATCTGATAAACCCCACTTCCGGTAGCCTAGCTGCAAGAGAAATGCCTTAAATTGCCGTTTGAAGCTTCAACTTTGGGTTCCCAGTTCACGTTATTTGGGTATCGTAAAAAAAAGTCGATTAAGATTTGTCATTTTTGGTAGTGATTTTATTCGCCTATTAGATGCACAATGAGTTGGAGAATCTGATAAACCCCACTTCCGGTAGCCTAGCTGCAAGTGAAATGCCTTAAATTGCCGTTTGAATCTTCAACTTTGGGTTCCCAGTTCTCGTTATTTGGGTATCGTAAAAAAAAGTCGATTAAGATTTGTCATTTTTGGTAGTGATTTTATTCGCCTATTAGATGCACAATGAGTTGGAGAATCTGATAAACCCCACTTCCGGTAGTCTAGCTGCAAGAGAAATGCCTTAAATTGCCGTTTGAAGCTTCAAATTTGGGTTCCCAGTTCTCGTTATTTGGGTATCGTAAAAAAAAGTCGATTAAGATTTGTCATTTTTGGTAGTGATTTTATTCGCCTATTAGATGCACAATGAGTTGGAGAATCTGATAAACCCCACTTCCGGTAGTCTAGCTGCAAGAGAAATGCCTTAAATTGCCGTTTGAAGCTTCAACTTTGGGTTCCCAGTTCACGTTATTTGGGTATCGTAAAAAAAAGTCGATTAAGATTTGTCATTTTTGGTAGTGATTTTATTCGCCTATTAGATGCACAATGAGTTGGAGAATCTGATAAACCCCACTTCCGGTAGCCTAGCTGCAAGAGAAATGCCTTAAATTGCCGTTTGAAGCTTCAACTTTGGGTTCCCAGTTCTCGTTATTTGGGTATCGTAAAAAAAAGTCGATTAAGATTTGTCATTTTTGGTAGTGATTTTATTCGCCTATTAGATGCACAATGAGTTAGAGAATCTGATAAACCCCACTTCCGGTAGCCTAGCTGCAAGAGAAATGCCTTAAATTGCCGTTTGAAGCTTCAACTTTGGGTTCCCAGTTCTCGTTATTTGGGTATCGTAAAAAAAAGTCGATTAAGATTTGTCATTTTTGGTAGTAATTTTATTCGCCTATTAGATGCACAATGAGTTGGAGAATCTGATAAACCCCACTTCCGGTAGTCTAGCTGCAAGAGAAATGCCTTAAATTGCCGTTTGAAGCTTCAACTTTGGGTTCCCAGTTCTCGTTATTTGGGTATCGTAAAAAAAAGTCGATTAAGATTTGTCATTTTTGGTAGTGATTTTATTCGCCTATTAGATGCACAATGAGTTGGAGAATCTGATAAACCCCACTTCCGGTAGTCTAGCTGCAAGAGAAATGCCTTAAATTGCCGTTTGAAGCTTCAACTTTGGGTTCCCAGTTCACGTTATTTGGGTATCGTAAAAAAAAGTCGATTAAGATTTGTCATTTTTGGTAGTGATTTTATTCACCTATTAGATGCACAATGAGTTGGAGAATCTGATAAACCCCACTTGCGGTAGCCTAGCTGCAAGAGAAATGCCTTAAATTGCCGTTTGAAGCTTCAACTTTGGGTTCCCAGTTCACGTTATTTGGGTATCGTAAAAAAAAGTCGATTAAGATTTGTCATTTTTGGTAGTGATTTTATTCGCCTATTAGATGCACAATGAGTTGGAGAATCTGATAAACCCCACTTCCGGTAGCCTAGCTGCAAGAGAAATGCCTTAAATTGCCGTTTGAAGCTTCAACTTTGGGTTCCCAGTTCTCGTTATTTGGGTATCGTAAAAAAAAGTCGATTAAGATTTGTCATTTTTGGTAGTGATTTTATTCGCCTATTAGATGCACAATGAGTTGGAGCATCTGATAAACCCCACTTCCGGTAGCCTAGCTGCAAGAGAAATGCCTTAAATTGCCGTTTGAAGCTTCAACTTTGGGTTCCCAGTTCACGTTATTTGGGTATCGTAAAAAAAAGTCGATTAAGATTTGTCATTTTAGGTAGTGATTTTATTCGCCTATTAGATGCACAATGAGTTGGAGAATCTGATAAACCCCACTTCCGGTAGCCTAGCTGCAAGAGAAATGCCTTAAATTGCCGTTTGAAGCTTCAACTTTGGGTTCCCAGTTCTCGTTATTTGGGTATCGTAAAAAAAAGTCGATTAAGTTTTGTCATTTTTGGTAGTGATTTTATTCGCCTATTAGATGCACAATGAGTTGGAGAATCTGATAAACCCCACTTCCGGTAGTCTAGCTGCAAGAGAAATGCCTTAAATTGCCGTTTGAAGCTTCAACTTTGGGTTCCCAGTTCTCGTTATTTGGGTATCGTAAAAAAAAGTCGATTAAGATTTGTCATTTTTGGTAGTGATTTTATTCGCCTATTAGATGCACAATGAGTTGGAGAATCTGATAAACCCCACTTCCGGTAGTCTAGCTGCAAGAGAAATGCCTTAAATTGCCGTTTGAAGCTTCAACTTTGGGTTCCCAGTTCACGTTATTTGGGTATCGTAAAAAAAAGTCGATTAAGATTTGTCATTTTTGGTAGTGATTTTATTCGCCTATTAGATGCACAATGAGTTGGAGAATCTGATAAACCCCACTTCCGGTAGCCTAGCTGCAAGAGAAATGCCTTAAATTGCCGTTTGAAGCTTCAACTTTGGGTTCCCAGTTCACGTTATTTGGGTATCGTAAAAAAAAGTCGATTAAGATTTGTCATTTTTGGTAGTGATTTTATTCGCCTATTAGATGCACAATGAGTTGGAGAATCTGATAAACCCCACTTCCGGTAGCCTAGCTGCAAGAGAAATGCCTTAAATTGCCGTTTGAAGCTTCAACTTTGGGTTCCCAGTTCTCGTTATTTGGGTATCGTAAAAAAAAGTCGATTAAGATTTGTCATTTTTGGTAGTGATTTTATTCGCCTATTAGATGCACAATGAGTTGGAGAATCTGATAAACCCCACTTCCGGTAGCCTAGCTGCAAGAGAAATGCCTTAAATTGCCGTTTGAAGCTTCAACTTTGGGTTCCCAGTTCTCGTTATTTGGGTATCGTAAAAAAAAGTCGATTAAGATTTGTCATTTTTGGTAGTGATTTTATTCGCATATTAGATGCACAATGAGTTGGAGAATCTGATAAACCCCACTTCCGGTAGCCTAGCTGCAAGAGAAATGCCTTAAATTGCCGTTTGAAGCTTCAACTTTGGGTTCCCAGTTCTCGTTATTTGGGTATCGTAAAAAAAGGTCGATTAAGATTTGTCATTTTTGGTAGTGATTTTATTCGCCTATTAGATGCACAATGAGTTGGAGAATCTGATAAACCCCACTTCCGGTAGTCTAGCTGCAAGAGAAATGCCTTAAATTGCCGTTTGAAGCTTCAACTTTGGGTTCCCAGTTCTCGTTATTTGGGTATCGTAAAAAAAAGTCGATTAAGATTTGTCATTTTTGGTAGTGATTTTATTCGCCTATTAGATGCACAATGAGTTGGAGAATCTGATAAACCCCACTTCCGGTAGTCTAGCTGCAAGAGAAATGCCTTAAATTGCCGTTTGAAGCTTCAACTTTGGGTTCCCAGTTCACGTTATTTGGGTATCGTAAAAAAAAGTCGATTAAGATTTGTCATTTTTGGTAGTGATTTTATTCGCCTATTAGATGCACAATGAGTTGGAGAATCTGATAAACCCCACTTCCGGTAGCCTAGCTGCAAGAGAAATGCCTTAAATTGCCGTTTGAAGCTTCAACTTTGGGTTCCCAGTTCACGTTATTTGGGTATCGTAAAAAAAAGTCGATTAAGATTTGTCATTTTTGGTAGTGATTTTATTCGCCTATTAGATGCACAATGAGTTGGAGAATCTGATAAACCCCACTTCCGGTAGCCTAGCTGCAAGAGAAATGCCTTAAATTGCCGTTTGAAGCTTCAACTTTGGGTTCCCAGTTCTCGTTATTTGGGTATCGTAAAAAAAAGTCGATTAAGATTTGTCATTTTTGGTAGTGATTTTATTCGCCTATTAGATGCACAATGAGTTGGAGAATCTGATAAACCCCACTTCCGGTAGCCTAGCTGCAAGAGAAATGCCTTAAATTGCCGTTTGAAGCTTCAACTTTGGGTTCCCAGTTCTCGTTATTTGGGTATCGTAAAAAAAAGTCGATTAAGATTTGTCATTTTTGGTAGTGATTTTATTCGCCTATTAGATGCACAATGAGTTGGAGAATCTGATAAACCCCACTTCCGGTAGCCTAGCTGCAAGAGAAAAGCCTTAAATTGCCGTTTGAAGCTTCAACTTTGGGTTCCCAGTTCTCGTTATTTGGGTATCGTAAAAAAAAGTCGATTAAGATTTGTCATTTTTGGTAGTGATTTTATTCGCCTATTAGATGCACAATGAGTTGGAGAATCTGATAAACCCCACTTCCGGTAGTCTAGCTGCAAGAGAAATGCCTTAAATTGCCGTTTGAAGCTTCAACTTTGGGTTCCCAGTTCTCGTTATTTGGGTATCGTAAAAAAAAGTCGATTAAGATTTGTCATTTTTGGTAGTGATTTTATTCGCCTATTAGATGCACAATGAGTTGGAGAATCTGATAAACCCCACTTCCGGTAGTCTAGCTGCAAGAGAAATGCCTTAAATTGCCGTTTGAAGCTTCAACTTTGGGTTCCCAGTTCACGTTATTTGGGTATCGTAAAAAAAACTCGATTAAGATTTGTCATTTTTGGTAGTGATTTTATTCGCCTATTAGATGCACAATGAGTTGGAGAATCTGATAAACCCCACTTCCGGTAGCCTAGCTGCAAGAGAAATGCCTTAAATTGCCGTTTGAAGCTTCAACTTTGGGTTCCCAGTTCTCGTTATTTGGGTATCGTAAAAAAAAGTCGATTAAGATTTGTCATTTTTGGTAGTGATTTTATTCGCCTATTAGATGCACAATGAGTTGGAGAATCTGATAAACCCCACTTCCGGTAGCCTAGCTGCAAGAGAAATGCCTTAAATTGCCGTTTGAAGCTTCAACTTTGGGTTCCCAGTTCTCGTTATTTGGGTATCGTAAAAAAAAGTCGATTAAGATTTGTCATTTTTGGTAGTGATTTTATTCGCCTATTAGATGCACAATGAGTTGGAGAATCTGATAAACCCCACTTCCGGTAGCCTAGCTGCAAGATAAAAGCCTTAAATTGCCGTTTGAAGCTTCAACTTTGGGTTCCCAGTTCTCGTTATTTGGGTATCGTAAAAAAAAGTCGATTAAGATTTGTCATTTTTGGTAGTGATTTTATTCGCCTATTAGATGCACAATGAGTTGGAGAATCTGATAAACCCCACTTCCGGTAGTCTAGCTGCAAGAGAAATGCCTTAAATTGCCGTTTGAAGCTTCAACTTTGGGTTCCCAGTTCTCGTTATTTGGGTATCGTAAAAAAAAGTCGATTAAGATTTGTCATTTTTGGTAGTGATTTTATTCGCCTATTAGATGCACAATGAGTTGGAGAATCTGATAAACCCCACTTCCGGTAGTCTAGCTGCAAGAGAAATGCCTTAAATTGCCGTTTGAAGCTTCAACTTTGGGTTCCCAGTTCACGTTATTTGGGTATCGTAAAAAAAACTCGATTAAGATTTGTCATTTTTGGTAGTGATTTTATTCGCCTATTAGATGCACAATGAGTTGGAGAATCTGATAAACCCCACTTCCGGTAGTCTAGCTGCAAGAGAAATGCCTTAAATTGCCGTTTGAAGCTTCAACTTTGGGTTCCCAGTTCACGACTTTTGGGTATCGTAAAAAAAAGTCGATTAAGATTTGTCATTTTTGGTAGTGATTTTATTCGCCTATTAGATGCACAATGAGTTGGAGAATCTGATAAACCCCACTTCCGGTAGTCTAGCTGCAAGAGAAATGCCTTAAATTGCCGTTTGAAGCTTCAACTTTGGGTTCCCAGTTCACGACATTTGGGTATCGTAAAAAAAAGTCGATTAAGATTTGTCATTTTTGGTAGTGATTTTATTCGCCTATTAGATGCACAATGAGTTGGAGAATCTGATAAACCCCACTTCCGGTAGTCTAGCTGCAAGAGAAATGCCTTAAATTGCCGTTTGAAGCTTCAACTTTGGGTTCCCAGTTCACGACTTTTGGGTATCGTAAAAAAAAGTCGATTAAGATTTGTCATTTTTGGTAGTGATTTTATTCGCCTATTAGATGCACAATGAGTTGGAGAATCTGATAAACCCCACTTCCGGTAGTCTAGCTGCAAGAGAAATGCCTTAAATTGCCGTTTGAAGCTTCAACTTTGGGTTCCCAGTTCACGACATTTGGGTATCGTAAAAAAAAGTCGATTAAGATTTGTCATTTTTGGTAGTGATTTTATTCGCCTATTAGATGCACAATGAGTTGGAGAATCTGATAAACCCCACTTCCGGTAGTCTAGCTGCAAGAGAAATGCCTTAAATTGCCGTTTGAAGCTTCAACTTTGGGTTCCCAGTTCACGACATTTGGGTATCGTAAAAAAAAGTCGATTAAGATTTGTCATTTTTGGTAGTGATTTTATTCGCCTATTAGATGCACAATGAGTTGGAGAATCTGATAAACCCCACTTCCGGTAGTCTAGCTGCAAGAGAAATGCCTTAAATTGCCGTTTGAAGCTTCAACTTTGGGTTCCCAGTTCACGACATTTGGGTATCGTAAAAAAAAGTCGATTAAGATTTGTCATTTTTGGTAGTGATTTTATTCGCCTATTAGATGCACAATGAGTTGGAGAATCTGATAAACCCCACTTCCGGTAGTCTAGCTGCAAGAGAAATGCCTTAAATTGCCGTTTGAAGCTTCAACTTTGGGTTCCCAGTTCACGACATTTGGGTATCGTAAAAAAAAGTCGATTAAGATTTGTCATTTTTGGTAGTGATTTTATTCGCCTATTAGATGCACAATGAGTTGGAGAATCTGATAAACCCCACTTCCGGTAGTCTAGCTGCAAGAGAAATGCCTTAAATTGCCGTTTGAAGCTTCAACTTTGGGTTCCCAGTTCACGACTTTTGGGTATCGTAAAAAAAAGTCGATTAAGATTTGTCATTTTTGGTAGTGATTTTATTCGCCTATTAGATGCACAATGAGTTGGAGAATCTGATAAACCCCACTTCCGGTAGTCTAGCTGCAAGAGAAATGCCTTAAATTGCCGTTTGAAGCTTCAACTTTGGGTTCCCAGTTCACGACTTTTGGGTATCGTAAAAAAAAGTCGATTAAGATTTGTCATTTTTGGTAGTGATTTTATTCGCCTATTAGATGCACAATGAGTTGGAGAATCTGATAAACCCCACTTCCGGTAGTCTAGCTGCAAGAGAAATGCCTTAAATTGCCGTTTGAAGCTTCAACTTTGGGTTCCCAGTTCACGACTTTTGGGTATCGTAAAAAAAAGTCGATTAAGATTTGTCATTTTTGGTAGTGATTTTATTCGCCTATTAGATGCACAATGAGTTGGAGAATCTGATAAACCCCACTTCCGGTAGTCTAGCTGCAAGAGAAATGCCTTAAATTGCCGTTTGAAGCTTCAACTTTGGGTTCCCAGTTCACGACTTTTGGGTATCGTAAAAAAAAGTCGATTAAGATTTGTCATTTTTGGTAGTGATTTTATTCGCCTATTAGATGCACAATGAGTTGGAGAATCTGATAAACCCCACTTCCGGTAGTCTAGCTGCAAGAGAAATGCCTTAAATTGCCGTTTGAAGCTTCAACTTTGGGTTCCCAGTTCACGACTTTTGGGTATCGTAAAAAAAAGTCGATTAAGATTTGTCATTTTTGGTAGTGATTTTATTCGCCTATTAGATGCACAATGAGTTGGAGAATCTGATAAACCCCACTTCCGGTAGTCTAGCTGCAAGAGAAATGCCTTAAATTGCCGTTTGAAGCTTCAACTTTGGGTTCCCAGTTCACGACTTTTGGGTATCGTAAAAAAAAGTCGATTAAGATTTGTCATTTTTGGTAGTGATTTTATTCGCCTATTAGATGCACAATGAGTTGGAGAATCTGATAAACCCCACTTCCGGTAGTCTAGCTGCAAGAGAAATGCCTTAAATTGCCGTTTGAAGCTTCAACTTTGGGTTCCCAGTTCACGACTTTTGGGTATCGTAAAAAAAAGTCGATTAAGATTTGTCATTTTTGGTAGTGATTTTATTCGCCTATTAGATGCACAATGAGTTGGAGAATCTGATAAACCCCACTTCCGGTAGTCTAGCTGCAAGAGAAATGCCTTAAATTGCCGTTTGAAGCTTCAACTTTGGGTTCCCAGTTCACGACTTTTGGGTATCGTAAAAAAAAGTCGATTAAGATTTGTCATTTTTGGTAGTGATTTTATTCGCCTATTAGATGCACAATGAGTTGGAGAATCTGATAAACCCCACTTCCGGTAGTCTAGCTGCAAGAGAAATGCCTTAAATTGCCGTTTGAAGCTTCAACTTTGGGTTCCCAGTTCACGACTTTTGGGTATCGTAAAAAAAAGTCGATTAAGATTTGTCATTTTTGGTAGTGATTTTATTCGCCTATTAGATGCACAATGAGTTGGAGAATCTGATAAACCCCACTTCCGGTAGTCTAGCTGCAAGAGAAATGCCTTAAATTGCCGTTTGAAGCTTCAACTTTGGGTTCCCAGTTCACGACATTTGGGTATCGTAAAAAAAAGTCGATTAAGATTTGTCATTTTTGGTAGTGATTTTATTCGCCTATTAGATGCACAATGAGTTGGAGAATCTGATAAACCCCACTTCCGGTAGTCTAGCTGCAAGAGAAATGCCTTAAATTGCCGTTTGAAGCTTCAACTTTGGGTTCCCAGTTCACGACTTTTGGGTATCGTAAAAAAAAGTCGATTAAGATTTGTCATTTTTGGTAGTGATTTTATTCGCCTATTAGATGCACAATGAGTTGGAGAATCTGATAAACCCCACTTCCGGTAGTCTAGCTGCAAGAGAAATGCCTTAAATTGCCGTTTGAAGCTTCAACTTTGGGTTCCCAGTTCACGACATTTGGGTATCGTAAAAAAAAGTCGATTAAGATTTGTCATTTTTGGTAGTGATTTTATTCGCCTATTAGATGCACAATGAGTTGGAGAATCTGATAAACCCCACTTCCGGTAGTCTAGCTGCAAGAGAAATGCCTTAAATTGCCGTTTGAAGCTTCAACTTTGGGTTCCCAGTTCACGACTTTTGGGTATCGTAAAAAAAAGTCGATTAAGATTTGTCATTTTTGGTAGTGATTTTATTCGCCTATTAGATGCACAATGAGTTGGAGAATCTGATAAACCCCACTTCCGGTAGTCTAGCTGCAAGAGAAATGCCTTAAATTGCCGTTTGAAGCTTCAACTTTGGGTTCCCAGTTCACGACATTTGGGTATCGTAAAAAAAAGTCGATTAAGATTTGTCATTTTTGGTAGTGATTTTATTCGCCTATTAGATGCACAATGAGTTGGAGAATCTGATAAACCCCACTTCCGGTAGTCTAGCTGCAAGAGAAATGCCTTAAATTGCCGTTTGAAGCTTCAACTTTGGGTTCCCAGTTCACGACTTTTGGGTATCGTAAAAAAAATGTCGATTAAGATTTGTCATTTTTGGTAGTGATTTTATTCGCCTATTAGATGCACAATGAGTTGGAGAATCTGATAAACCCCACTTCCGGTAGTCTAGCTGCAAGAGAAATGCCTTAAATTGCCGTTTGAAGCTTCAACTTTGGGTTCCCAGTTCACGACTTTTGGGTATCGTAAAAAAAAGTCGATTAAGATTTGTCATTTTTGGTAGTGATTTTATTCGCCTATTAGATGCACAATGAGTTGGAGAATCTGATAAACCCCACTTCCGGTAGTCTAGCTGCAAGAGAAATGCCTTAAATTGCCGTTTGAAGCTTCAACTTTGGGTTCCCAGTTCACGACATTTGGGTATCGTAAAAAAAAGTCGATTAAGATTTGTCATTTTTGGTAGTGATTTTATTCGCCTATTAGATGCACAATGAGTTGGAGAATCTGATAAACCCCACTTCCGGTAGTCTAGCTGCAAGAGAAATGCCTTAAATTGCCGTTTGAAGCTTCAACTTTGGGTTCCCAGTTCACGACTTTTGGGTATCGTAAAAAAAAGTCGATTAAGATTTGTCATTTTTGGTAGTGATTTTATTCGCCTATTAGATGCACAATGAGTTGGAGAATCTGATAAACCCCACTTCCGGTAGTCTAGCTGCAAGAGAAATGCCTTAAATTGCCGTTTGAAGCTTCAACTTTGGGTTCCCAGTTCACGACTTTTGGGTATCGTAAAAAAAAGTCGATTAAGATTTGTCATTTTTGGTAGTGATTTTATTCGCCTATTAGATGCACAATGAGTTGGAGAATCTGATAAACCCCACTTCCGGTAGTCTAGCTGCAAGAGAAATGCCTTAAATTGCCGTTTGAAGCTTCAACTTTGGGTTCCCAGTTCACGACATTTGGGTATCGTAAAAAAAAGTCGATTAAGATTTGTCATTTTTGGTAGTGATTTTATTCGCCTATTAGATGCACAATGAGTTGGAGAATCTGATAAACCCCACTTCCGGTAGTCTAGCTGCAAGAGAAATGCCTTAAATTGCCGTTTGAAGCTTCAACTTTGGGTTCCCAGTTCACGACTTTTGGGTATCGTAAAAAAAAGTCGATTAAGATTTGTCATTTTTGGTAGTGATTTTATTCGCCTATTAGATGCACAATGAGTTGGAGAATCTGATAAACCCCACTTCCGGTAGTCTAGCTGCAAGAGAAATGCCTTAAATTGCCGTTTGAAGCTTCAACTTTGGGTTCCCAGTTCACGACTTTTGGGTATCGTAAAAAAAAGTCGATTAAGATTTGTCATTTTTGGTAGTGATTTTATTCGCCTATTAGATGCACAATGAGTTGGAGAATCTGATAAACCCCACTTCCGGTAGTCTAGCTGCAAGAGAAATGCCTTAAATTGCCGTTTGAAGCTTCAACTTTGGGTTCCCAGTTCACGACTTTTGGGTATCGTAAAAAAAAGTCGATTAAGATTTGTCATTTTTGGTAGTGATTTTATTCGCCTATTAGATGCACAATGAGTTGGAGAATCTGATAAACCCCACTTCCGGTAGTCTAGCTGCAAGAGAAATGCCTTAAATTGCCGTTTGAAGCTTCAACTTTGGGTTCCCAGTTCACGACATTTGGGTATCGTAAAAAAAAGTCGATTAAGATTTGTCATTTTTGGTAGTGATTTTATTCGCCTATTAGATGCACAATGAGTTGGAGAATCTGATAAACCCCACTTCCGGTAGTCTAGCTGCAAGAGAAATGCCTTAAATTGCCGTTTGAAGCTTCAACTTTGGGTTCCCAGTTCACGACTTTTGGGTATCGTAAAAAAAAGTCGATTAAGATTTGTCATTTTTGGTAGTGATTTTATTCGCCTATTAGATGCACAATGAGTTGGAGAATCTGATAAACCCCACTTCCGGTAGTCTAGCTGCAAGAGAAATGCCTTAAATTGCCGTTTGAAGCTTCAACTTTGGGTTCCCAGTTCACGACATTTGGGTATCGTAAAAAAAAGTCGATTAAGATTTGTCATTTTTGGTAGTGATTTTATTCGCCTATTAGATGCACAATGAGTTGGAGAATCTATAAACCCCACTTCCGGTAGTCTAGCTGCAAGAGAAATGCCTTAAATTGCCGTTTGAAGCTTCAACTTTGGGTTCCCAGTTCACGACATTTGGGTATCGTAAAAAAAAGTCGATTAAGATTTGTCATTTTTGGTAGTGATTTTATTCGCCTATTAGATGCACAATGAGTTGGAGAATCTGATAAACCCCACTTCCGGTAGTCTAGCTGCAAGAGAAATGCCTTAAATTGCCGTTTGAAGCTTCAACTTTGGGTTCCCAGTTCACGTTATTTGGGTATCGTAAAAAAAAGTCGATTAAGATTTGTCATTTTTGGTAGTGATTTTATTCGCCTATTAGATGCACAATGAGTTGGAGAATCTGATAAACCCCACTTCCGGTAGTCTAGCTGCAAGAGAAATGCCTTAAATTGCCGTTTGAAGCTTCAACTTTGGGTTCCCAGTTCACGACTTTTGGGTATCGTAAAAAAAAGTCGATTAAGATTTGTCATTTTTGGTAGTGATTTTATTCGCCTATTAGATGCACAATGAGTTGGAGAATCTGATAAACCCCACTTCCGGTAGTCTAGCTGCAAGAGAAATGCCTTAAATTGCCGTTTGAAGCTTCAACTTTGGGTTCCCAGTTCACGACTTTTGGGTATCGTAAAAAAAAGTCGATTAAGATTTGTCATTTTTGGTAGTGATTTTATTCGCCTATTAGATGCACAATGAGTTGGAGAATCTGATAAACCCCACTTCCGGTAGTCTAGCTGCAAGAGAAATGCCTTAAATTGCCGTTTGAAGCTTCAACTTTGGGTTCCCAGTTCACGACTTTTGGGTATCGTAAAAAAAAGTCGATTAAGATTTGTCATTTTTGGTAGTGATTTTATTCGCCTATTAGATGCACAATGAGTTGGAGAATCTGATAAACCCCACTTCCGGTAGTCTAGCTGCAAGAGAAATGCCTTAAATTGCCGTTTGAAGCTTCAACTTTGGGTTCCCAGTTCACGACTTTTGGGTATCGTAAAAAAAAGTCGATTAAGATTTGTCATTTTTGGTAGTGATTTTATTCGCCTATTAGATGCACAATGAGTTGGAGAATCTGATAAACCCCACTTCCGGTAGTCTAGCTGCAAGAGAAATGCCTTAAATTGCCGTTTGAAGCTTCAACTTTGGGTTCCCAGTTCACGACATTTGGGTATCGTAAAAAAAAGTCGATTAAGATTTGTCATTTTTGGTAGTGATTTTATTCGCCTATTAGATGCACAATGAGTTGGAGAATCTGATAAACCCCACTTCCGGTAGTCTAGCTGCAAGAGAAATGCCTTAAATTGCCGTTTGAAGCTTCAACTTTGGGTTCCCAGTTCACGACTTTTGGGTATCGTAAAAAAAAGTCGATTAAGATTTGTCATTTTTGGTAGTGATTTTATTCGCCTATTAGATGCACAATGAGTTGGAGAATCTGATAAACCCACTTCCGGTAGTCTAGCTGCAAGAGAAATGCCTTAAATTGCCGTTTGAAGCTTCAACTTTGGGTTCCCAGTTCACGACATTTGGGTATCGTAAAAAAAAGTCGATTAAGATTTGTCATTTTTGGTAGTGATTTTATTCGCCTATTAGATGCACAATGAGTTGGAGAATCTGATAAACCCCACTTCCGGTAGTCTAGCTGCAAGAGAAATGCCTTAAATTGCCGTTTGAAGCTTCAACTTTGGGTTCCCAGTTCACGACTTTTGGGTATCGTAAAAAAAAGTCGATTAAGATTTGTCATTTTTGGTAGTGATTTTATTCGCCTATTAGATGCACAATGAGTTGGAGAATCTGATAAACCCCACTTCCGGTAGTCTAGCTGCAAGAGAAATGCCTTAAATTGCCGTTTGAAGCTTCAACTTTGGGTTCCCAGTTCACGACATTTGGGTATCGTAAAAAAAAGTCGATTAAGATTTGTCATTTTTGGTAGTGATTTTATTCGCCTATTAGATGCACAATGAGTTGGAGAATCTGATAAACCCCACTTCCGGTAGTCTAGCTGCAAGAGAAATGCCTTAAATTGCCGTTTGAAGCTTCAACTTTGGGTTCCCAGTTCACGACTTTTGGGTATCGTAAAAAAAAGTCGATTAAGATTTGTCATTTTTGGTAGTGATTTTATTCGCCTATTAGATGCACAATGAGTTGGAGAATCTGATAAACCCCACTTCCGGTAGTCTAGCTGCAAGAGAAATGCCTTAAATTGCCGTTTGAAGCTTCAACTTTGGGTTCCCAGTTCACGACATTTGGGTATCGTAAAAAAAAGTCGATTAAGATTTGTCATTTTTGGTAGTGATTTTATTCGCCTATTAGATGCACAATGAGTTGGAGAATCTGATAAACCCCACTTCCGGTAGTCTAGCTGCAAGAGAAATGCCTTAAATTGCCGTTTGAAGCTTCAACTTTGGGTTCCCAGTTCACGACTTTTGGGTATCGTAAAAAAAAGTCGATTAAGATTTGTCATTTTTGGTAGTGATTTTATTCGCCTATTAGATGCACAATGAGTTGGAGAATCTGATAAACCCCACTTCCGGTAGTCTAGCTGCAAGAGAAATGCCTTAAATTGCCGTTTGAAGCTTCAACTTTGGGTTCCCAGTTCACGACATTTGGGTATCGTAAAAAAAAGTCGATTAAGATTTGTCATTTTTGGTAGTGATTTTATTCGCCTATTAGATGCACAATGAGTTGGAGAATCTGATAAACCCCACTTCCGGTAGTCTAGCTGCAAGAGAAATGCCTTAAATTGCCGTTTGAAGCTTCAACTTTGGGTTCCCAGTTCACGACATTTGGGTATCGTAAAAAAAAGTCGATTAAGATTTGTCATTTTTGGTAGTGATTTTATTCGCCTATTAGATGCACAATGAGTTTGGAGAATCTGATAAACCCCACTTCCGGTAGTCTAGCTGCAAGAGAAATGCCTTAAATTGCCGTTTGAAGCTTCAACTTTGGGTTCCCAGTTCACGACTTTTGGGTATCGTAAAAAAAAGTCGATTAAGATTTGTCATTTTTGGTAGTGATTTTATTCGCCTATTAGATGCACAATGAGTTGGAGAATCTGATAAACCCCACTTCCGGTAGTCTAGCTGCAAGAGAAATGCCTTAAATTGCCGTTTGAAGCTTCAACTTTGGGTTCCCAGTTCACGACATTTGGGTATCGTAAAAAAAAGTCGATTAAGATTTGTCATTTTTGGTAGTGATTTTATTCGCCTATTAGATGCACAATGAGTTGGAGAATCTGATAAACCCCACTTCCGGTAGTCTAGCTGCAAGAGAAATGCCTTAAATTGCCGTTTGAAGCTTCAACTTTGGGTTCCCAGTTCACGACTTTTGGGTATCGTAAAAAAAGTCGATTAAGATTTGTCATTTTTGGTAGTGATTTTATTCGCCTATTAGATGCACAATGAGTTGGAGAATCTGATAAACCCCACTTCCGGTAGTCTAGCTGCAAGAGAAATGCCTTAAATTGCCGTTTGAAGCTTCAACTTTGGGTTCCCAGTTCACGACATTTGGGTATCGTAAAAAAAAGTCGATTAAGATTTGTCATTTTTGGTAGTGATTTTATTCGCCTATTAGATGCACAATGAGTTGGAGAATCTGATAAACCCCACTTCCGGTAGTCTAGCTGCAAGAGAAATGCCTTAAATTGCCGTTTGAAGCTTCAACTTTGGGTTCCCAGTTCACGACTTTTGGGTATCGTAAAAAAAAGTCGATTAAGATTTGTCATTTTTGGTAGTGATTTTATTCGCCTATTAGATGCACAATGAGTTGGAGAATCTGATAAACCCCACTTCCGGTAGTCTAGCTGCAAGAGAAATGCCTTAAATTGCCGTTTGAAGCTTCAACTTTGGGTTCCCAGTTCACGACATTTGGGTATCGTAAAAAAAAGTCGATTAAGATTTGTCATTTTTGGTAGTGATTTTATTCGCCTATTAGATGCACAATGAGTTGGAGAATCTGATAAACCCCACTTCCGGTAGTCTAGCTGCAAGAGAAATGCCTTAAATTGCCGTTTGAAGCTTCAACTTTGGGTTCCCAGTTCACGACATTTGGGTATCGTAAAAAAAAGTCGATTAAGATTTGTCATTTTTGGTAGTGATTTTATTCGCCTATTAGATGCACAATGAGTTGGAGAATCTGATAAACCCCACTTCCGGTAGTCTAGCTGCAAGAGAAATGCCTTAAATTGCCGTTTGAAGCTTCAACTTTGGGTTCCCAGTTCACGACTTTTGGGTATCGTAAAAAAAAGTCGATTAAGATTTGTCATTTTTGGTAGTGATTTTATTCGCCTATTAGATGCACAATGAGTTGGAGAATCTGATAAACCCCACTTCCGGTAGTCTAGCTGCAAGAGAAATGCCTTAAATTGCCGTTTGAAGCTTCAACTTTGGGTTCCCAGTTCACGACATTTGGGTATCGTAAAAAAAAGTCGATTAAGATTTGTCATTTTTGGTAGTGATTTTATTCGCCTATTAGATGCACAATGAGTTGGAGAATCTGATAAACCCCACTTCCGGTAGTCTAGCTGCAAGAGAAATGCCTTAAATTGCCGTTTGAAGCTTCAACTTTGGGTTCCCAGTTCACGACTTTTGGGTATCGTAAAAAAAAGTCGATTAAGATTTGTCATTTTTGGTAGTGATTTTATTCGCCTATTAGATGCACAATGAGTTGGAGAATCTGATAAACCCCACTTCCGGTAGTCTAGCTGCAAGAGAAATGCCTTAAATTGCCGTTTGAAGCTTCAACTTTGGGTTCCCAGTTCACGACATTTGGGTATCGTAAAAAAAAGTCGATTAAGATTTGTCATTTTTGGTAGTGATTTTATTCGCCTATTAGATGCACAATGAGTTGGAGAATCTGATAAACCCCACTTCCGGTAGTCTAGCTGCAAGAGAAATGCCTTAAATTGCCGTTTGAAGCTTCAACTTTGGGTTCCCAGTTCACGACTTTTGGGTATCGTAAAAAAAAGTCGATTAAGATTTGTCATTTTTGGTAGTGATTTTATTCGCCTATTAGATGCACAATGAGTTGGAGAATCTGATAAACCCCACTTCCGGTAGTCTAGCTGCAAGAGAAATGCCTTAAATTGCCGTTTGAAGCTTCAACTTTGGGTTCCCAGTTCACGACATTTGGGTATCGTAAAAAAAAGTCGATTAAGATTTGTCATTTTTGGTAGTGATTTTATTCGCCTATTAGATGCACAATGAGTTGGAGAATCTGATAAACCCCACTTCCGGTAGTCTAGCTGCAAGAGAAATGCCTTAAATTGCCGTTTGAAGCTTCAACTTTGGGTTCCCAGTTCACGACTTTTGGGTATCGTAAAAAAAAGTCGATTAAGATTTGTCATTTTTGGTAGTGATTTTATTCGCCTATTAGATGCACAATGAGTTGGAGAATCTGATAAACCCCACTTCCGGTAGTCTAGCTGCAAGAGAAATGCCTTAAATTGCCGTTTGAAGCTTCAACTTTGGGTTCCCAGTTCACGACTTTTGGGTATCGTAAAAAAAAGTCGATTAAGATTTGTCATTTTTGGTAGTGATTTTATTCGCCTATTAGATGCACAATGAGTTGGAGAATCTGATAAACCCCACTTCCGGTAGTCTAGCTGCAAGAGAAATGCCTTAAATTGCCGTTTGAAGCTTCAACTTTGGGTTCCCAGTTCACGACTTTTGGGTATCGTAAAAAAAAGTCGATTAAGATTTGTCATTTTTGGTAGTGATTTTATTCGCCTATTAGATGCACAATGAGTTGGAGAATCTGATAAACCCCACTTCCGGTAGTCTAGCTGCAAGAGAAATGCCTTAAATTGCCGTTTGAAGCTTCAACTTTGGGTTCCCAGTTCACGACTTTTGGGTATCGTAAAAAAAAGTCGATTAAGATTTGTCATTTTTGGTAGTGATTTTATTCGCCTATTAGATGCACAATGAGTTGGAGAATCTGATAAACCCCACTTCCGGTAGTCTAGCTGCAAGAGAAATGCCTTAAATTGCCGTTTGAAGCTTCAACTTTGGGTTCCCAGTTCACGACTTTTGGGTATCGTAAAAAAAAGTCGATTAAGATTTGTCATTTTTGGTAGTGATTTTATTCGCCTATTAGATGCACAATGAGTTGGAGAATCTGATAAACCCCACTTCCGGTAGTCTAGCTGCAAGAGAAATGCCTTAAATTGCCGTTTGAAGCTTCAACTTTGGGTTCCCAGTTCACGACTTTTGGGTATCGTAAAAAAAAGTCGATTAAGATTTGTCATTTTTGGTAGTGATTTTATTCGCCTATTAGATGCACAATGAGTTGGAGAATCTGATAAACCCCACTTCCGGTAGTCTAGCTGCAAGAGAAATGCCTTAAATTGCCGTTTGAAGCTTCAACTTTGGGTTCCCAGTTCACGACTTTTGGGTATCGTAAAAAAAAGTCGATTAAGATTTGTCATTTTTGGTAGTGATTTTATTCGCCTATTAGATGCACAATGAGTTGGAGAATCTGATAAACCCCACTTCCGGTAGTCTAGCTGCAAGAGAAATGCCTTAAATTGCCGTTTGAAGCTTCAACTTTGGGTTCCCAGTTCACGACATTTGGGTATCGTAAAAAAAAGTCGATTAAGATTTGTCATTTTTGGTAGTGATTTTATTCGCCTATTAGATGCACAATGAGTTGGAGAATCTGATAAACCCCACTTCCGGTAGTCTAGCTGCAAGAGAAATGCCTTAAATTGCCGTTTGAAGCTTCAACTTTGGGTTCCCAGTTCACGACTTTTGGGTATCGTAAAAAAAAGTCGATTAAGATTTGTCATTTTTGGTAGTGATTTTATTCGCCTATTAGATGCACAATGAGTTGGAGAATCTGATAAACCCCACTTCCGGTAGTCTAGCTGCAAGAGAAATGCCTTAAATTGCCGTTTGAAGCTTCAACTTTGGGTTCCCAGTTCACGACATTTGGGTATCGTAAAAAAAAGTCGATTAAGATTTGTCATTTTTGGTAGTGATTTTATTCGCCTATTAGATGCACAATGAGTTGGAGAATCTGATAAACCCCACTTCCGGTAGTCTAGCTGCAAGAGAAATGCCTTAAATTGCCGTTTGAAGCTTCAACTTTGGGTTCCCAGTTCACGACTTTTGGGTATCGTAAAAAAAAGTCGATTAAGATTTGTCATTTTTGGTAGTGATTTTATTCGCCTATTAGATGCACAATGAGTTGGAGAATCTGATAAACCCCACTTCCGGTAGTCTAGCTGCAAGAGAAATGCCTTAAATTGCCGTTTGAAGCTTCAACTTTGGGTTCCCAGTTCACGACATTTGGGTATCGTAAAAAAAAGTCGATTAAGATTTGTCATTTTTGGTAGTGATTTTATTCGCCTATTAGATGCACAATGAGTTGGAGAATCTGATAAACCCCACTTCCGGTAGTCTAGCTGCAAGAGAAATGCCTTAAATTGCCGTTTGAAGCTTCAACTTTGGGTTCCCAGTTCACGACTTTTGGGTATCGTAAAAAAAAGTCGATTAAGATTTGTCATTTTTGGTAGTGATTTTATTCGCCTATTAGATGCACAATGAGTTGGAGAATCTGATAAACCCCACTTCCGGTAGTCTAGCTGCAAGAGAAATGCCTTAAATTGCCGTTTGAAGCTTCAACTTTGGGTTCCCAGTTCACGACATTTGGGTATCGTAAAAAAAAGTCGATTAAGATTTGTCATTTTTGGTAGTGATTTTATTCGCCTATTAGATGCACAATGAGTTGGAGAATCTGATAAACCCCACTTCCGGTAGTCTAGCTGCAAGAGAAATGCCTTAAATTGCCGTTTGAAGCTTCAACTTTGGGTTCCCAGTTCACGACTTTTGGGTATCGTAAAAAAAATGTCGATTAAGATTTGTCATTTTTGGTAGTGATTTTATTCGCCTATTAGATGCACAATGAGTTGGAGAATCTGATAAACCCCACTTCCGGTAGTCTAGCTGCAAGAGAAATGCCTTAAATTGCCGTTTGAAGCTTCAACTTTGGGTTCCCAGTTCACGACTTTTGGGTATCGTAAAAAAAAGTCGATTAAGATTTGTCATTTTTGGTAGTGATTTTATTCGCCTATTAGATGCACAATGAGTTGGAGAATCTGATAAACCCCACTTCCGGTAGTCTAGCTGCAAGAGAAATGCCTTAAATTGCCGTTTGAAGCTTCAACTTTGGGTTCCCAGTTCACGACTTTTGGGTATCGTAAAAAAAAGTCGATTAAGATTTGTCATTTTTGGTAGTGATTTTATTCGCCTATTAGATGCACAATGAGTTGGAGAATCTGATAAACCCCACTTCCGGTAGTCTAGCTGCAAGAGAAATGCCTTAAATTGCCGTTTGAAGCTTCAACTTTGGGTTCCCAGTTCACGACTTTTGGGTATCGTAAAAAAAAGTCGATTAAGATTTGTCATTTTTGGTAGTGATTTTATTCGCCTATTAGATGCACAATGAGTTGGAGAATCTGATAAACCCCACTTCCGGTAGTCTAGCTGCAAGAGAAATGCCTTAAATTGCCGTTTGAAGCTTCAACTTTGGGTTCCCAGTTCACGACTTTTGGGTATCGTAAAAAAAAGTCGATTAAGATTTGTCATTTTTGGTAGTGATTTTATTCGCCTATTAGATGCACAATGAGTTGGAGAATCTGATAAACCCCACTTCCGGTAGTCTAGCTGCAAGAGAAATGCCTTAAATTGCCGTTTGAAGCTTCAACTTTGGGTTCCCAGTTCACGACATTTGGGTATCGTAAAAAAAAGTCGATTAAGATTTGTCATTTTTGGTAGTGATTTTATTCGCCTATTAGATGCACAATGAGTTGGAGAATCTGATAAACCCCACTTCCGGTAGTCTAGCTGCAAGAGAAATGCCTTAAATTGCCGTTTGAAGCTTCAACTTTGGGTTCCCAGTTCACGACATTTGGGTATCGTAAAAAAAAGTCGATTAAGATTTGTCATTTTTGGTAGTGATTTTATTCGCCTATTAGATGCACAATGAGTTGGAGAATCTGATAAACCCCACTTCCGGTAGTCTAGCTGCAAGAGAAATGCCTTAAATTGCCGTTTGAAGCTTCAACTTTGGGTTCCCAGTTCACGACTTTTGGGTATCGTAAAAAAAAGTCGATTAAGATTTGTCATTTTTGGTAGTGATTTTATTCGCCTATTAGATGCACAATGAGTTGGAGAATCTGATAAACCCCACTTCCGGTAGTCTAGCTGCAAGAGAAATGCCTTAAATTGCCGTTTGAAGCTTCAACTTTGGGTTCCCAGTTCACGACTTTTGGGTATCGTAAAAAAAAGTCGATTAAGATTTGTCATTTTTGGTAGTGATTTTATTCGCCTATTAGATGCACAATGAGTTGGAGAATCTGATAAACCCCACTTCCGGTAGTCTAGCTGCAAGAGAAATGCCTTAAATTGCCGTTTGAAGCTTCAACTTTGGGTTCCCAGTTCACGACATTTGGGTATCGTAAAAAAAAGTCGATTAAGATTTGTCATTTTTGGTAGTGATTTTATTCGCCTATTAGATGCACAATGAGTTGGAGAATCTGATAAACCCCACTTCCGGTAGTCTAGCTGCAAGAGAAATGCCTTAAATTGCCGTTTGAAGCTTCAACTTTGGGTTCCCAGTTCACGACATTTGGGTATCGTAAAAAAAAGTCGATTAAGATTTGTCATTTTTGGTAGTGATTTTATTCGCCTATTAGATGCACAATGAGTTGGAGAATCTGATAAACCCCACTTCCGGTAGTCTAGCTGCAAGAGAAATGCCTTAAATTGCCGTTTGAAGCTTCAACTTTGGGTTCCCAGTTCACGACATTTGGGTATCGTAAAAAAAAGTCGATTAAGATTTGTCATTTTTGGTAGTGATTTTATTCGCCTATTAGATGCACAATGAGTTGGAGAATCTGATAAACCCCACTTCCGGTAGTCTAGCTGCAAGAGAAATGCCTTAAATTGCCGTTTGAAGCTTCAACTTTGGGTTCCCAGTTCACGACATTTGGGTATCGTAAAAAAAAGTCGATTAAGATTTGTCATTTTTGGTAGTGATTTTATTCGCCTATTAGATGCACAATGAGTTGGAGAATCTGATAAACCCCACTTCCGGTAGTCTAGCTGCAAGAGAAATGCCTTAAATTGCCGTTTGAAGCTTCAACTTTGGGTTCCCAGTTCACGACATTTGGGTATCGTAAAAAAAAGTCGATTAAGATTTGTCATTTTTGGTAGTGATTTTATTCGCCTATTAGATGCACAATGAGTTGGAGAATCTGATAAACCCCACTTCCGGTAGTCTAGCTGCAAGAGAAATGCCTTAAATTGCCGTTTGAAGCTTCAACTTTGGGTTCCCAGTTCACGACATTTGGGTATCGTAAAAAAAAGTCGATTAAGATTTGTCATTTTTGGTAGTGATTTTATTCGCCTATTAGATGCACAATGAGTTGGAGAATCTGATAAACCCCACTTCCGGTAGTCTAGCTGCAAGAGAAATGCCTTAAATTGCCGTTTGAAGCTTCAACTTTGGGTTCCCAGTTCACGACATTTGGGTATCGTAAAAAAAAGTCGATTAAGATTTGTCATTTTTGGTAGTGATTTTATTCGCCTATTAGATGCACAATGAGTTGGAGAATCTGATAAACCCCACTTCCGGTAGTCTAGCTGCAAGAGAAATGCCTTAAATTGCCGTTTGAAGCTTCAACTTTGGGTTCCCAGTTCACGACTTTTGGGTATCGTAAAAAAAAGTCGATTAAGATTTGTCATTTTTGGTAGTGATTTTATTCGCCTATTAGATGCACAATGAGTTGGAGAATCTGATAAACCCCACTTCCGGTAGTCTAGCTGCAAGAGAAATGCCTTAAATTGCCGTTTGAAGCTTCAACTTTGGGTTCCCAGTTCACGACATTTGGGTATCGTAAAAAAAAGTCGATTAAGATTTGTCATTTTTGGTAGTGATTTTATTCGCCTATTAGATGCACAATGAGTTGGAGAATCTGATAAACCCCACTTCCGGTAGTCTAGCTGCAAGAGAAATGCCTTAAATTGCCGTTTGAAGCTTCAACTTTGGGTTCCCAGTTCACGACATTTGGGTATCGTAAAAAAAAGTCGATTAAGATTTGTCATTTTTGGTAGTGATTTTATTCGCCTATTAGATGCACAATGAGTTGGAGAATCTGATAAACCCCACTTCCGGTAGCCTAGCTGCAAGAGAAATGCCTTAAATTGCCGTTTGAAGCTTCAACTTTGGGTTCCCAGTTCACGACTTTTGGGTATCGTAAAAAAAAGTCGATTAAGATTTGTCATTTTTGGTAGTGATTTTATTCGCCTATTAGATGCACAATGAGTTGGAGAATCTGATAAACCCCACTTCCGGTAGTCTAGCTGCAAGAGAAATGCCTTAAATTGCCGTTTGAAGCTTCAACTTTGGGTTCCCAGTTCACGACTTTTGGGTATCGTAAAAAAAAGTCGATTAAGATTTGTCATTTTTGGTAGTGATTTTATTCGCCTATTAGATGCACAATGAGTTGGAGAATCTGATAAACCCCACTTCCGGTAGTCTAGCTGCAAGAGAAATGCCTTAAATTGCCGTTTGAAGCTTCAACTTTGGGTTCCCAGTTCACGACATTTGGGTATCGTAAAAAAAAGTCGATTAAGATTTGTCATTTTTGGTAGTGATTTTATTCGCCTATTAGATGCACAATGAGTTGGAGAATCTGATAAACCCCACTTCCGGTAGCCTAGCTGCAAGAGAAATGCCTTAAATTGCCGTTTGAAGCTTCAACTTTGGGTTCCCAGTTCACGACTTTTGGGTATCGTAAAAAAAAGTCGATTAAGATTTGTCATTTTTGGTAGTGATTTTATTCGCCTATTAGATGCACAATGAGTTGGAGAATCTGATAAACCCCACTTCCGGTAGTCTAGCTGCAAGAGAAATGCCTTAAATTGCCGTTTGAAGCTTCAACTTTGGGTTCCCAGTTCACGACTTTTGGGTATCGTAAAAAAAAGTCGATTAAGATTTGTCATTTTTGGTAGTGATTTTATTCGCCTATTAGATGCACAATGAGTTGGAGAATCTGATAAACCCCACTTCCGGTAGTCTAGCTGCAAGAGAAATGCCTTAAATTGCCGTTTGAAGCTTCAACTTTGGGTTCCCAGTTCACGACATTTGGGTATCGTAAAAAAAAGTCGATTAAGATTTGTCATTTTTGGTAGTGATTTTATTCGCCTATTAGATGCACAATGAGTTGGAGAATCTGATAAACCCCACTTCCGGTAGCCTAGCTGCAAGAGAAATGCCTTAAATTGCCGTTTGAAGCTTCAACTTTGGGTTCCCAGTTCACGACTTTTGGGTATCGTAAAAAAAAGTCGATTAAGATTTGTCATTTTTGGTAGTGATTTTATTCGCCTATTAGATGCACAATGAGTTGGAGAATCTGATAAACCCCACTTCCGGTAGTCTAGCTGCAAGAGAAATGCCTTAAATTGCCGTTTGAAGCTTCAACTTTGGGTTCCCAGTTCACGACTTTTGGGTATCGTAAAAAAAAGTCGATTAAGATTTGTCATTTTTGGTAGTGATTTTATTCGCCTATTAGATGCACAATGAGTTGGAGAATCTGATAAACCCCACTTCCGGTAGTCTAGCTGCAAGAGAAATGCCTTAAATTGCCGTTTGAAGCTTCAACTTTGGGTTCCCAGTTCACGACTTTTGGGTATCGTAAAAAAAATGTCGATTAAGATTTGTCATTTTTGGTAGTGATTTTATTCGCCTATTAGATGCACAATGAGTTGGAGAATCTGATAAACCCCACTTCCGGTAGTCTAGCTGCAAGAGAAATGCCTTAAATTGCCGTTTGAAGCTTCAACTTTGGGTTCCCAGTTCACGACATTTGGGTATCGTAAAAAAAAGTCGATTAAGATTTGTCATTTTTGGTAGTGATTTTATTCGCCTATTAGATGCACAATGAGTTGGAGAATCTGATAAACCCCACTTCCGGTAGCCTAGCTGCAAGAGAAATGCCTTAAATTGCCGTTTGAAGCTTCAACTTTGGGTTCCCAGTTCACGACTTTTGGGTATCGTAAAAAAAAGTCGATTAAGATTTGTCATTTTTGGTAGTGATTTTATTCGCCTATTAGATGCACAATGAGTTGGAGAATCTGATAAACCCCACTTCCGGTAGTCTAGCTGCAAGAGAAATGCCTTAAATTGCCGTTTGAAGCTTCAACTTTGGGTTCCCAGTTCACGACTTTTGGGTATCGTAAAAAAAAGTCGATTAAGATTTGTCATTTTTGGTAGTGATTTTATTCGCCTATTAGATGCACAATGAGTTGGAGAATCTGATAAACCCCACTTCCGGTAGTCTAGCTGCAAGAGAAATGCCTTAAATTGCCGTTTGAAGCTTCAACTTTGGGTTCCCAGTTCACGACTTTTGGGTATCGTAAAAAAAATGTCGATTAAGATTTGTCATTTTTGGTAGTGATTTTATTCGCCTATTAGATGCACAATGAGTTGGAGAATCTGATAAACCCCACTTCCGGTAGTCTAGCTGCAAGAGAAATGCCTTAAATTGCCGTTTGAAGCTTCAACTTTGGGTTCCCAGTTCACGACTTTTGGGTATCGTAAAAAAAAGTCGATTAAGATTTGTCATTTTTGGTAGTGATTTTATTCGCCTATTAGATGCACAATGAGTTGGAGAATCTGATAAACCCCACTTCCGGTAGTCTAGCTGCAAGAGAAATGCCTTAAATTGCCGTTTGAAGCTTCAACTTTGGGTTCCCAGTTCACGACTTTTGGGTATCGTAAAAAAAAGTCGATTAAGATTTGTCATTTTTGGTAGTGATTTTATTCGCCTATTAGATGCACAATGAGTTGGAGAATCTGATAAACCCCACTTCCGGTAGTCTAGCTGCAAGAGAAATGCCTTAAATTGCCGTTTGAAGCTTCAACTTTGGGTTCCCAGTTCACGACATTTGGGTATCGTAAAAAAAAGTCGATTAAGATTTGTCATTTTTGGTAGTGATTTTATTCGCCTATTAGATGCACAATGAGTTGGAGAATCTGATAAACCCCACTTCCGGTAGTCTAGCTGCAAGAGAAATGCCTTAAATTGCCGTTTGAAGCTTCAACTTTGGGTTCCCAGTTCACGACTTTTGGGTATCGTAAAAAAAAGTCGATTAAGATTTGTCATTTTTGGTAGTGATTTTATTCGCCTATTAGATGCACAATGAGTTGGAGAATCTGATAAACCCCACTTCCGGTAGTCTAGCTGCAAGAGAAATGCCTTAAATTGCCGTTTGAAGCTTCAACTTTGGGTTCCCAGTTCACGACATTTGGGTATCGTAAAAAAAAGTCGATTAAGATTTGTCATTTTTGGTAGTGATTTTATTCGCCTATTAGATGCACAATGAGTTGGAGAATCTGATAAACCCCACTTCCGGTAGTCTAGCTGCAAGAGAAATGCCTTAAATTGCCGTTTGAAGCTTCAACTTTGGGTTCCCAGTTCACGACTTTTGGGTATCGTAAAAAAAAGTCGATTAAGATTTGTCATTTTTGGTAGTGATTTTATTCGCCTATTAGATGCACAATGAGTTGGAGAATCTGATAAACCCCACTTCCGGTAGTCTAGCTGCAAGAGAAATGCCTTAAATTGCCGTTTGAAGCTTCAACTTTGGGTTCCCAGTTCACGACATTTGGGTATCGTAAAAAAAAGTCGATTAAGATTTGTCATTTTTGGTAGTGATTTTATTCGCCTATTAGATGCACAATGAGTTGGAGAATCTGATAAACCCCACTTCCGGTAGTCTAGCTGCAAGAGAAATGCCTTAAATTGCCGTTTGAAGCTTCAACTTTGGGTTCCCAGTTCACGACTTTTGGGTATCGTAAAAAAAAAGTCGATTAAGATTTGTCATTTTTGGTAGTGATTTTATTCGCCTATTAGATGCACAATGAGTTGGAGAATCTGATAAACCCCACTTCCGGTAGTCTAGCTGCAAGAGAAATGCCTTAAATTGCCGTTTGAAGCTTCAACTTTGTGTTCCCAGTTCACGACATTTGGGTATCGTAAAAAAAAGTCGATTAAGATTTGTCATTTTTGGTAGTGATTTTATTCGCCTATTAGATGCACAATGAGTTGGAGAATCTGATAAACCCCACTTCCGGTAGTCTAGCTGCAAGAGAAATGCCTTAAATTGCCGTTTGAAGCTTCAACTTTGGGTTCCCAGTTCACGACTTTTGGGTATCGTAAAAAAAAGTCGATTAAGATTTGTCATTTTTGGTAGTGATTTTATTCGCCTATTAGATGCACAATGAGTTGGAGAATCTGATAAACCCCACTTCCGGTAGTCTAGCTGCAAGAGAAATGCCTTAAATTGCCGTTTGAAGCTTCAACTTTGGGTTCCCAGTTCACGACATTTGGGTATCGTAAAAAAAAGTCGATTAAGATTTGTCATTTTTGGTAGTGATTTTATTCGCCTATTAGATGCACAATGAGTTGGAGAATCTGATAAACCCCACTTCCGGTAGTCTAGCTGCAAGAGAAATGCCTTAAATTGCCGTTTGAAGCTTCAACTTTGGGTTCCCAGTTCACGACTTTTGGGTATCGTAAAAAAAATGTCGATTAAGATTTGTCATTTTTGGTAGTGATTTTATTCGCCTATTAGATGCACAATGAGTTGGAGAATCTGATAAACCCCACTTCCGGTAGTCTAGCTGCAAGAGAAATGCCTTAAATTGCCGTTTGAAGCTTCAACTTTGGGTTCCCAGTTCACGACTTTTGGGTATCGTAAAAAAAAGTCGATTAAGATTTGTCATTTTTGGTAGTGATTTTATTCGCCTATTAGATGCACAATGAGTTGGAGAATCTGATAAACCCCACTTCCGGTAGTCTAGCTGCAAGAGAAATGCCTTAAATTGCCGTTTGAAGCTTCAACTTTGGGTTCCCAGTTCACGACATTTGGGTATCGTAAAAAAAAGTCGATTAAGATTTGTCATTTTTGGTAGTGATTTTATTCGCCTATTAGATGCACAATGAGTTGGAGAATCTGATAAACCCCACTTCCGGTAGCCTAGCTGCAAGAGAAATGCCTTAAATTGCCGTTTGAAGCTTCAACTTTGGGTTCCCAGTTCACGACTTTTGGGTATCGTAAAAAAAAGTCGATTAAGATTTGTCATTTTTGGTAGTGATTTTATTCGCCTATTAGATGCACAATGAGTTGGAGAATCTGATAAACCCCACTTCCGGTAGTCTAGCTGCAAGAGAAATGCCTTAAATTGCCGTTTGAAGCTTCAACTTTGGGTTCCCAGTTCACGACATTTGGGTATCGTAAAAAAAAGTCGATTAAGATTTGTCATTTTTGGTAGTGATTTTATTCGCCTATTAGATGCACAATGAGTTGGAGAATCTGATAAACCCCACTTCCGGTAGTCTAGCTGCAAGAGAAATGCCTTAAATTGCCGTTTGAAGCTTCAACTTTGGGTTCCCAGTTCACGACTTTTGGGTATCGTAAAAAAAAGTCGATTAAGATTTGTCATTTTTGGTAGTGATTTTATTCGCCTATTAGATGCACAATGAGTTGGAGTATCTGATAAACCCCACTTCCGGTAGTCTAGCTGCAAGAGAAATGCCTTAAATTGCCGTTTGAAGCTTCAACTTTGGGTTCCCAGTTCACGACTTTTGGGTATCGTAAAAAAAAGTCGATTAAGATTTGTCATTTTTGGTAGTGATTTTATTCGCCTATTAGATGCACAATGAGTTGGAGAATCTGATAAACCCCACTTCCGGTAGTCTAGCTGCAAGAGAAATGCCTTAAATTGCCGTTTGAAGCTTCAACTTTGGGTTCCCAGTTCACGACATTTGGGTATCGTAAAAAAAAGTCGATTAAGATTTGTCATTTTTGGTAGTGATTTTATTCGCCTATTAGATGCACAATGAGTTGGAGAATCTGATAAACCCCACTTCCGGTAGCCTAGCTGCAAGAGAAATGCCTTAAATTGCCGTTTGAAGCTTCAACTTTGGGTTCCCAGTTCACGACTTTTGGGTATCGTAAAAAAAAGTCGATTAAGATTTGTCATTTTTGGTAGTGATTTTATTCGCCTATTAGATGCACAATGAGTTGGAGAATCTGATAAACCCCACTTCCGGTAGTCTAGCTGCAAGAGAAATGCCTTAAATTGCCGTTTGAAGCTTCAACTTTGGGTTCCCAGTTCACGACTTTTGGGTATCGTAAAAAAAAGTCGATTAAGATTTGTCATTTTTGGTAGTGATTTTATTCGCCTATTAGATGCACAATGAGTTGGAGAATCTGATAAACCCCACTTCCGGTAGTCTAGCTGCAAGAGAAATGCCTTAAATTGCCGTTTGAAGCTTCAACTTTGGGTTCCCAGTTCACGACATTTGGGTATCGTAAAAAAAAGTCGATTAAGATTTGTCATTTTTGGTAGTGATTTTATTCGCCTATTAGATGCACAATGAGTTGGAGAATCTGATAAACCCCACTTCCGGTAGCCTAGCTGCAAGAGAAATGCCTTAAATTGCCGTTTGAAGCTTCAACTTTGGGTTCCCAGTTCACGACTTTTGGGTATCGTAAAAAAAAGTCGATTAAGATTTGTCATTTTTGGTAGTGATTTTATTCGCCTATTAGATGCACAATGAGTTGGAGAATCTGATAAACCCCACTTCCGGTAGTCTAGCTGCAAGAGAAATGCCTTAAATTGCCGTTTGAAGCTTCAACTTTGGGTTCCCAGTTCACGACTTTTGGGTATCGTAAAAAAAAGTCGATTAAGATTTGTCATTTTTGGTAGTGATTTTATTCGCCTATTAGATGCACAATGAGTTGGAGAATCTGATAAACCCCACTTCCGGTAGTCTAGCTGCAAGAGAAATGCCTTAAATTGCCGTTTGAAGCTTCAACTTTGGGTTCCCAGTTCACGACATTTGGGTATCGTAAAAAAAAGTCGATTAAGATTTGTCATTTTTGGTAGTGATTTTATTCGCCTATTAGATGCACAATGAGTTGGAGAATCTGATAAACCCCACTTCCGGTAGCCTAGCTGCAAGAGAAATGCCTTAAATTGCCGTTTGAAGCTTCAACTTTGGGTTCCCAGTTCACGACTTTTGGGTATCGTAAAAAAAAGTCGATTAAGATTTGTCATTTTTGGTAGTGATTTTATTCGCCTATTAGATGCACAATGAGTTGGAGAATCTGATAAACCCCACTTCCGGTAGTCTAGCTGCAAGAGAAATGCCTTAAATTGCCGTTTGAAGCTTCAACTTTGGGTTCCCAGTTCACGACTTTTGGGTATCGTAAAAAAAAGTCGATTAAGATTTGTCATTTTTGGTAGTGATTTTATTCGCCTATTAGATGCACAATGAGTTGGAGAATCTGATAAACCCCACTTCCGGTAGTCTAGCTGCAAGAGAAATGCCTTAAATTGCCGTTTGAAGCTTCAACTTTGGGTTCCCAGTTCACGACATTTGGGTATCGTAAAAAAAAGTCGATTAAGATTTGTCATTTTTGGTAGTGATTTTATTCGCCTATTAGATGCACAATGAGTTGGAGAATCTGATAAACCCCACTTCCGGTAGCCTAGCTGCAAGAGAAATGCCTTAAATTGCCGTTTGAAGCTTCAACTTTGGGTTCCCAGTTCACGACTTTTGGGTATCGTAAAAAAAAGTCGATTAAGATTTGTCATTTTTGGTAGTGATTTTATTCGCCTATTAGATGCACAATGAGTTGGAGAATCTGATAAACCCCACTTCCGGTAGTCTAGCTGCAAGAGAAATGCCTTAAATTGCCGTTTGAAGCTTCAACTTTGGGTTCCCAGTTCACGACTTTTGGGTATCGTAAAAAAAAGTCGATTAAGATTTGTCATTTTTGGTAGTGATTTTATTCGCCTATTAGATGCACAATGAGTTGGAGAATCTGATAAACCCCACTTCCGGTAGTCTAGCTGCAAGAGAAATGCCTTAAATTGCCGTTTGAAGCTTCAACTTTGGGTTCCCAGTTCACGACTTTTGGGTATCGTAAAAAAAAGTCGATTAAGATTTGTCATTTTTGGTAGTGATTTTATTCGCCTATTAGATGCACAATGAGTTGGAGAATCTGATAAACCCCACTTCCGGTAGTCTAGCTGCAAGAGAAATGCCTTAAATTGCCGTTTGAAGCTTCAACTTTGGGTTCCCAGTTCACGACATTTGGGTATCGTAAAAAAAAGTCGATTAAGATTTGTCATTTTTGGTAGTGATTTTATTCGCCTATTAGATGCACAATGAGTTGGAGAATCTGATAAACCCCACTTCCGGTAGTCTAGCTGCAAGAGAAATGCCTTAAATTGCCGTTTGAAGCTTCAACTTTGGGTTCCCAGTTCACGACATTTGGGTATCGTAAAAAAAAGTCGATTAAGATTTGTCATTTTTGGTAGTGATTTTATTCGCCTATTAGATGCACAATGAGTTGGAGAATCTGATAAACCCCACTTCCGGTAGTCTAGCTGCAAGAGAAATGCCTTAAATTGCCGTTTGAAGCTTCAACTTTGGGTTCCCAGTTCACGACATTTGGGTATCGTAAAAAAAAGTCGATTAAGATTTGTCATTTTTGGTAGTGATTTTATTCGCCTATTAGATGCACAATGAGTTGGAGAATCTGATAAACCCCACTTCCGGTAGTCTAGCTGCAAGAGAAATGCCTTAAATTGCCGTTTGAAGCTTCAACTTTGGGTTCCCAGTTCACGACATTTGGGTATCGTAAAAAAAAGTCGATTAAGATTTGTCATTTTTGGTAGTGATTTTATTCGCCTATTAGATGCACAATGAGTTGGAGAATCTGATAAACCCCACTTCCGGTAGTCTAGCTGCAAGAGAAATGCCTTAAATTGCCGTTTGAAGCTTCAACTTTGGGTTCCCAGTTCACGACATTTGGGTATCGTAAAAAAAAGTCGATTAAGATTTGTCATTTTTGGTAGTGATTTTATTCGCCTATTAGATGCACAATGAGTTGGAGAATCTGATAAACCCCACTTCCGGTAGTCTAGCTGCAAGAGAAATGCCTTAAATTGCCGTTTGAAGCTTCAACTTTGGGTTCCCAGTTCACGACTTTTGGGTATCGTAAAAAAAAGTCGATTAAGATTTGTCATTTTTGGTAGTGATTTTATTCGCCTATTAGATGCACAATGAGTTGGAGAATCTGATAAACCCCACTTCCGGTAGTCTAGCTGCAAGAGAAATGCCTTAAATTGCCGTTTGAAGCTTCAACTTTGGGTTCCCAGTTCACGACATTTGGGTATCGTAAAAAAAAGTCGATTAAGATTTGTCATTTTTGGTAGTGATTTTATTCGCCTATTAGATGCACAATGAGTTGGAGAATCTGATAAACCCCACTTCCGGTAGTCTAGCTGCAAGAGAAATGCCTTAAATTGCCGTTTGAAGCTTCAACTTTGGGTTCCCAGTTCACGACATTTGGGTATCGTAAAAAAAAGTCGATTAAGATTTGTCATTTTTGGTAGTGATTTTATTCGCCTATTAGATGCACAATGAGTTGGAGAATCTGATAAACCCCACTTCCGGTAGTCTAGCTGCAAGAGAAATGCCTTAAATTGCCGTTTGAAGCTTCAACTTTGGGTTCCCAGTTCACGACATTTGGGTATCGTAAAAAAAAGTCGATTAAGATTTGTCATTTTTGGTAGTGATTTTATTCGCCTATTAGATGCACAATGAGTTGGAGAATCTGATAAACCCCACTTCCGGTAGTCTAGCTGCAAGAGAAATGCCTTAAATTGCCGTTTGAAGCTTCAACTTTGGGTTCCCAGTTCACGACATTTGGGTATCGTAAAAAAAAGTCGATTAAGATTTGTCATTTTTGGTAGTGATTTTATTCGCCTATTAGATGCACAATGAGTTGGAGAATCTGATAAACCCCACTTCCGGTAGCCTAGCTGCAAGAGAAATGCCTTAAATTGCCGTTTGAAGCTTCAACTTTGGGTTCCCAGTTCACGACTTTTGGGTATCGTAAAAAAAAGTCGATTAAGATTTGTCATTTTTGGTAGTGATTTTATTCGCCTATTAGATGCACAATGAGTTGGAGAATCTGATAAACCCCACTTCCGGTAGTCTAGCTGCAAGAGAAATGCCTTAAATTGCCGTTTGAAGCTTCAACTTTGGGTTCCCAGTTCACGACTTTTGGGTATCGTAAAAAAAAGTCGATTAAGATTTGTCATTTTTGGTAGTGATTTTATTCGCCTATTAGATGCACAATGAGTTGGAGAATCTGATAAACCCCACTTCCGGTAGTCTAGCTGCAAGAGAAATGCCTTAAATTGCCGTTTGAAGCTTCAACTTTGGGTTCCCAGTTCACGACATTTGGGTATCGTAAAAAAAAGTCGATTAAGATTTGTCATTTTTGGTAGTGATTTTATTCGCCTATTAGATGCACAATGAGTTGGAGAATCTGATAAACCCCACTTCCGGTAGTCTAGCTGCAAGAGAAATGCCTTAAATTGCCGTTTGAAGCTTCAACTTTGGGTTCCCAGTTCACGACATTTGGGTATCGTAAAAAAAAGTCGATTAAGATTTGTCATTTTTGGTAGTGATTTTATTCGCCTATTAGATGCACAATGAGTTGGAGAATCTGATAAACCCCACTTCCGGTAGTCTAGCTGCAAGAGAAATGCCTTAAATTGCCGTTTGAAGCTTCAACTTTGGGTTCCCAGTTCACGACTTTTGGGTATCGTAAAAAAAAGTCGATTAAGATTTGTCATTTTTGGTAGTGATTTTATTCGCCTATTAGATGCACAATGAGTTGGAGAATCTGATAAACCCCACTTCCGGTAGTCTAGCTGCAAGAGAAATGCCTTAAATTGCCGTTTGAAGCTTCAACTTTGGGTTCCCAGTTCACGACATTTGGGTATCGTAAAAAAAAGTCGATTAAGATTTGTCATTTTTGGTAGTGATTTTATTCGCCTATTAGATGCACAATGAGTTGGAGAATCTGATAAACCCCACTTCCGGTAGTCTAGCTGCAAGAGAAATGCCTTAAATTGCCGTTTGAAGCTTCAACTTTGGGTTCCCAGTTCACGACTTTTGGGTATCGTAAAAAAAAGTCGATTAAGATTTGTCATTTTTGGTAGTGATTTTATTCGCCTATTAGATGCACAATGAGTTGGAGAATCTGATAAACCCCACTTCCGGTAGTCTAGCTGCAAGAGAAATGCCTTAAATTGCCGTTTGAAGCTTCAACTTTGGGTTCCCAGTTCACGACATTTGGGTATCGTAAAAAAAAGTCGATTAAGATTTGTCATTTTTGGTAGTGATTTTATTCGCCTATTAGATGCACAATGAGTTGGAGAATCTGATAAACCCCACTTCCGGTAGTCTAGCTGCAAGAGAAATGCCTTAAATTGCCGTTTGAAGCTTCAACTTTGGGTTCCCAGTTCACGACTTTTGGGTATCGTAAAAAAAAGTCGATTAAGATTTGTCATTTTTGGTAGTGATTTTATTCGCCTATTAGATGCACAATGAGTTGGAGAATCTGATAAACCCCACTTCCGGTAGTCTAGCTGCAAGAGAAATGCCTTAAATTGCCGTTTGAAGCTTCAACTTTGGGTTCCCAGTTCACGACATTTGGGTATCGTAAAAAAAAGTCGATTAAGATTTGTCATTTTTGGTAGTGATTTTATTCGCCTATTAGATGCACAATGAGTTGGAGAATCTGATAAACCCCACTTCCGGTAGTCTAGCTGCAAGAGAAATGCCTTAAATTGCCGTTTGAAGCTTCAACTTTGGGTTCCCAGTTCACGACATTTGGGTATCGTAAAAAAAAGTCGATTAAGATTTGTCATTTTTGGTAGTGATTTTATTCGCCTATTAGATGCACAATGAGTTGGAGAATCTGATAAACCCCACTTCCGGTAGTCTAGCTGCAAGAGAAATGCCTTAAATTGCCGTTTGAAGCTTCAACTTTGGGTTCCCAGTTCACGACTTTTGGGTATCGTAAAAAAAAGTCGATTAAGATTTGTCATTTTTGGTAGTGATTTTATTCGCCTATTAGATGCACAATGAGTTGGAGAATCTGATAAACCCCACTTCCGGTAGTCTAGCTGCAAGAGAAATGCCTTAAATTGCCGTTTGAAGCTTCAACTTTGGGTTCCCAGTTCACGACATTTGGGTATCGTAAAAAAAAGTCGATTAAGATTTGTCATTTTTGGTAGTGATTTTATTCGCCTATTAGATGCACAATGAGTTGGAGAATCTGATAAACCCCACTTCCGGTAGTCTAGCTGCAAGAGAAATGCCTTAAATTGCCGTTTGAAGCTTCAACTTTGGGTTCCCAGTTCACGACATTTGGGTATCGTAAAAAAAAGTCGATTAAGATTTGTCATTTTTGGTAGTGATTTTATTCGCCTATTAGATGCACAATGAGTTGGAGAATCTGATAAACCCCACTTCCGGTAGCCTAGCTGCAAGAGAAATGCCTTAAATTGCCGTTTGAAGCTTCAACTTTGGGTTCCCAGTTCACGACTTTTGGGTATCGTAAAAAAAAGTCGATTAAGATTTGTCATTTTTGGTAGTGATTTTATTCGCCTATTAGATGCACAATGAGTTGGAGAATCTGATAAACCCCACTTCCGGTAGTCTAGCTGCAAGAGAAATGCCTTAAATTGCCGTTTGAAGCTTCAACTTTGGGTTCCCAGTTCACGACTTTTGGGTATCGTAAAAAAAAGTCGATTAAGATTTGTCATTTTTGGTAGTGATTTTATTCGCCTATTAGATGCACAATGAGTTGGAGAATCTGATAAACCCCACTTCCGGTAGTCTAGCTGCAAGAGAAATGCCTTAAATTGCCGTTTGAAGCTTCAACTTTGGGTTCCCAGTTCACGACTTTTGGGTATCGTAAAAAAAAGTCGATTAAGATTTGTCATTTTTGGTAGTGATTTTATTCGCCTATTAGATGCACAATGAGTTGGAGAATCTGATAAACCCCACTTCCGGTAGTCTAGCTGCAAGAGAAATGCCTTAAATTGCCGTTTGAAGCTTCAACTTTGGGTTCCCAGTTCACGACATTTGGGTATCGTAAAAAAAAGTCGATTAAGATTTGTCATTTTTGGTAGTGATTTTATTCGCCTATTAGATGCACAATGAGTTGGAGAATCTGATAAACCCCACTTCCGGTAGTCTAGCTGCAAGAGAAATGCCTTAAATTGCCGTTTGAAGCTTCAACTTTGGGTTCCCAGTTCACGACATTTGGGTATCGTAAAAAAAAGTCGATTAAGATTTGTCATTTTTGGTAGTGATTTTATTCGCCTATTAGATGCACAATGAGTTGGAGAATCTGATAAACCCCACTTCCGGTAGCCTAGCTGCAAGAGAAATGCCTTAAATTGCCGTTTGAAGCTTCAACTTTGGGTTCCCAGTTCACGACTTTTGGGTATCGTAAAAAAAAGTCGATTAAGATTTGTCATTTTTGGTAGTGATTTTATTCGCCTATTAGATGCACAATGAGTTGGAGAATCTGATAAACCCCACTTCCGGTAGTCTAGCTGCAAGAGAAATGCCTTAAATTGCCGTTTGAAGCTTCAACTTTGGGTTCCCAGTTCACGACTTTTGGGTATCGTAAAAAAAAGTCGATTAAGATTTGTCATTTTTGGTAGTGATTTTATTCGCCTATTAGATGCACAATGAGTTGGAGAATCTGATAAACCCCACTTCCGGTAGTCTAGCTGCAAGAGAAATGCCTTAAATTGCCGTTTGAAGCTTCAACTTTGGGTTCCCAGTTCACGACATTTGGGTATCGTAAAAAAAAGTCGATTAAGATTTGTCATTTTTGGTAGTGATTTTATTCGCCTATTAGATGCACAATGAGTTGGAGAATCTGATAAACCCCACTTCCGGTAGCCTAGCTGCAAGAGAAATGCCTTAAATTGCCGTTTGAAGCTTCAACTTTGGGTTCCCAGTTCACGACTTTTGGGTATCGTAAAAAAAAGTCGATTAAGATTTGTCATTTTTGGTAGTGATTTTATTCGCCTATTAGATGCACAATGAGTTGGAGAATCTGATAAACCCCACTTCCGGTAGTCTAGCTGCAAGAGAAATGCCTTAAATTGCCGTTTGAAGCTTCAACTTTGGGTTCCCAGTTCACGACTTTTGGGTATCGTAAAAAAAAGTCGATTAAGATTTGTCATTTTTGGTAGTGATTTTATTCGCCTATTAGATGCACAATGAGTTGGAGAATCTGATAAACCCCACTTCCGGTAGTCTAGCTGCAAGAGAAATGCCTTAAATTGCCGTTTGAAGCTTCAACTTTGGGTTCCCAGTTCACGACATTTGGGTATCGTAAAAAAAAGTCGATTAAGATTTGTCATTTTTGGTAGTGATTTTATTCGCCTATTAGATGCACAATGAGTTGGAGAATCTGATAAACCCCACTTCCGGTAGTCTAGCTGCAAGAGAAATGCCTTAAATTGCCGTTTGAAGCTTCAACTTTGGGTTCCCAGTTCACGACATTTGGGTATCGTAAAAAAAAGTCGATTAAGATTTGTCATTTTTGGTAGTGATTTTATTCGCCTATTAGATGCACAATGAGTTGGAGAATCTGATAAACCCCACTTCCGGTAGCCTAGCTGCAAGAGAAATGCCTTAAATTGCCGTTTGAAGCTTCAACTTTGGGTTCCCAGTTCACGACTTTTGGGTATCGTAAAAAAAAGTCGATTAAGATTTGTCATTTTTGGTAGTGATTTTATTCGCCTATTAGATGCACAATGAGTTGGAGAATCTGATAAACCCCACTTCCGGTAGTCTAGCTGCAAGAGAAATGCCTTAAATTGCCGTTTGAAGCTTCAACTTTGGGTTCCCAGTTCACGACTTTTGGGTATCGTAAAAAAAAGTCGATTAAGATTTGTCATTTTTGGTAGTGATTTTATTCGCCTATTAGATGCACAATGAGTTGGAGAATCTGATAAACCCCACTTCCGGTAGTCTAGCTGCAAGAGAAATGCCTTAAATTGCCGTTTGAAGCTTCAACTTTGGGTTCCCAGTTCACGACTTTTGGGTATCGTAAAAAAAAGTCGATTAAGATTTGTCATTTTTGGTAGTGATTTTATTCGCCTATTAGATGCACAATGAGTTGGAGAATCTGATAAACCCCACTTCCGGTAGTCTAGCTGCAAGAGAAATGCCTTAAATTGCCGTTTGAAGCTTCAACTTTGGGTTCCCAGTTCACGACATTTGGGTATCGTAAAAAAAAGTCGATTAAGATTTGTCATTTTTGGTAGTGATTTTATTCGCCTATTAGATGCACAATGAGTTGGAGAATCTGATAAACCCCACTTCCGGTAGTCTAGCTGCAAGAGAAATGCCTTAAATTGCCGTTTGAAGCTTCAACTTTGGGTTCCCAGTTCACGACTTTTGGGTATCGTAAAAAAAAGTCGATTAAGATTTGTCATTTTTGGTAGTGATTTTATTCGCCTATTAGATGCACAATGAGTTGGAGAATCTGATAAACCCCACTTCCGGTAGTCTAGCTGCAAGAGAAATGCCTTAAATTGCCGTTTGAAGCTTCAACTTTGGGTTCCCAGTTCACGACATTTGGGTATCGTAAAAAAAAGTCGATTAAGATTTGTCATTTTTGGTAGTGATTTTATTCGCCTATTAGATGCACAATGAGTTGGAGAATCTGATAAACCCCACTTCCGGTAGTCTAGCTGCAAGAGAAATGCCTTAAATTGCCGTTTGAAGCTTCAACTTTGGGTTCCCAGTTCACGACATTTGGGTATCGTAAAAAAAAGTCGATTAAGATTTGTCATTTTTGGTAGTGATTTTATTCGCCTATTAGATGCACAATGAGTTGGAGAATCTGATAAACCCCACTTCCGGTAGTCTAGCTGCAAGAGAAATGCCTTAAATTGCCGTTTGAAGCTTCAACTTTGGGTTCCCAGTTCACGACTTTTGGGTATCGTAAAAAAAAGTCGATTAAGATTTGTCATTTTTGGTAGTGATTTTATTCGCCTATTAGATGCACAATGAGTTGGAGAATCTGATAAACCCCACTTCCGGTAGTCTAGCTGCAAGAGAAATGCCTTAAATTGCCGTTTGAAGCTTCAACTTTGGGTTCCCAGTTCACGACATTTGGGTATCGTAAAAAAAAGTCGATTAAGATTTGTCATTTTTGGTAGTGATTTTATTCGCCTATTAGATGCACAATGAGTTGGAGAATCTGATAAACCCCACTTCCGGTAGTCTAGCTGCAAGAGAAATGCCTTAAATTGCCGTTTGAAGCTTCAACTTTGGGTTCCCAGTTCACGACTTTTGGGTATCGTAAAAAAAAGTCGATTAAGATTTGTCATTTTTGGTAGTGATTTTATTCGCCTATTAGATGCACAATGAGTTGGAGAATCTGATAAACCCCACTTCCGGTAGTCTAGCTGCAAGAGAAATGCCTTAAATTGCCGTTTGAAGCTTCAACTTTGGGTTCCCAGTTCACGACATTTGGGTATCGTAAAAAAAAGTCGATTAAGATTTGTCATTTTTGGTAGTGATTTTATTCGCCTATTAGATGCACAATGAGTTGGAGAATCTGATAAACCCCACTTCCGGTAGTCTAGCTGCAAGAGAAATGCCTTAAATTGCCGTTTGAAGCTTCAACTTTGGGTTCCCAGTTCACGACATTTGGGTATCGTAAAAAAAAGTCGATTAAGATTTGTCATTTTTGGTAGTGATTTTATTCGCCTATTAGATGCACAATGAGTTGGAGAATCTGATAAACCCCACTTCCGGTAGTCTAGCTGCAAGAGAAATGCCTTAAATTGCCGTTTGAAGCTTCAACTTTGGGTTCCCAGTTCACGACATTTGGGTATCGTAAAAAAAAGTCGATTAAGATTTGTCATTTTTGGTAGTGATTTTATTCGCCTATTAGATGCACAATGAGTTGGAGAATCTGATAAACCCCACTTCCGGTAGTCTAGCTGCAAGAGAAATGCCTTAAATTGCCGTTTGAAGCTTCAACTTTGGGTTCCCAGTTCACGACTTTTGGGTATCGTAAAAAAAAGTCGATTAAGATTTGTCATTTTTGGTAGTGATTTTATTCGCCTATTAGATGCACAATGAGTTGGAGAATCTGATAAACCCCACTTCCGGTAGTCTAGCTGCAAGAGAAATGCCTTAAATTGCCGTTTGAAGCTTCAACTTTGGGTTCCCAGTTCACGACATTTGGGTATCGTAAAAAAAAGTCGATTAAGATTTGTCATTTTTGGTAGTGATTTTATTCGCCTATTAGATGCACAATGAGTTGGAGAATCTGATAAACCCCACTTCCGGTAGTCTAGCTGCAAGAGAAATGCCTTAAATTGCCGTTTGAAGCTTCAACTTTGGGTTCCCAGTTCACGACTTTTGGGTATCGTAAAAAAAAGTCGATTAAGATTTGTCATTTTTGGTAGTGATTTTATTCGCCTATTAGATGCACAATGAGTTGGAGAATCTGATAAACCCCACTTCCGGTAGTCTAGCTGCAAGAGAAATGCCTTAAATTGCCGTTTGAAGCTTCAACTTTGGGTTCCCAGTTCACGACATTTGGGTATCGTAAAAAAAAGTCGATTAAGATTTGTCATTTTTGGTAGTGATTTTATTCGCCTATTAGATGCACAATGAGTTGGAGAATCTGATAAACCCCACTTCCGGTAGTCTAGCTGCAAGAGAAATGCCTTAAATTGCCGTTTGAAGCTTCAACTTTGGGTTCCCAGTTCACGACATTTGGGTATCGTAAAAAAAAGTCGATTAAGATTTGTCATTTTTGGTAGTGATTTTATTCGCCTATTAGATGCACAATGAGTTGGAGAATCTGATAAACCCCACTTCCGGTAGCCTAGCTGCAAGAGAAATGCCTTAAATTGCCGTTTGAAGCTTCAACTTTGGGTTCCCAGTTCACGACTTTTGGGTATCGTAAAAAAAAGTCGATTAAGATTTGTCATTTTTGGTAGTGATTTTATTCGCCTATTAGATGCACAATGAGTTGGAGAATCTGATAAACCCCACTTCCGGTAGTCTAGCTGCAAGAGAAATGCCTTAAATTGCCGTTTGAAGCTTCAACTTTGGGTTCCCAGTTCACGACTTTTGGGTATCGTAAAAAAAAGTCGATTAAGATTTGTCATTTTTGGTAGTGATTTTATTCGCCTATTAGATGCACAATGAGTTGGAGAATCTGATAAACCCCACTTCCGGTAGTCTAGCTGCAAGAGAAATGCCTTAAATTGCCGTTTGAAGCTTCAACTTTGGGTTCCCAGTTCACGACTTTTGGGTATCGTAAAAAAAAGTCGATTAAGATTTGTCATTTTTGGTAGTGATTTTATTCGCCTATTAGATGCACAATGAGTTGGAGAATCTGATAAACCCCACTTCCGGTAGTCTAGCTGCAAGAGAAATGCCTTAAATTGCCGTTTGAAGCTTCAACTTTGGGTTCCCAGTTCACGACATTTGGGTATCGTAAAAAAAAGTCGATTAAGATTTGTCATTTTTGGTAGTGATTTTATTCGCCTATTAGATGCACAATGAGTTGGAGAATCTGATAAACCCCACTTCCGGTAGTCTAGCTGCAAGAGAAATGCCTTAAATTGCCGTTTGAAGCTTCAACTTTGGGTTCCCAGTTCACGACTTTTGGGTATCGTAAAAAAAAGTCGATTAAGATTTGTCATTTTTGGTAGTGATTTTATTCGCCTATTAGATGCACAATGAGTTGGAGAATCTGATAAACCCCACTTCCGGTAGTCTAGCTGCAAGAGAAATGCCTTAAATTGCCGTTTGAAGCTTCAACTTTGGGTTCCCAGTTCACGACATTTGGGTATCGTAAAAAAAAGTCGATTAAGATTTGTCATTTTTGGTAGTGATTTTATTCGCCTATTAGATGCACAATGAGTTGGAGAATCTGATAAACCCCACTTCCGGTAGTCTAGCTGCAAGAGAAATGCCTTAAATTGCCGTTTGAAGCTTCAACTTTGGGTTCCCAGTTCACGACTTTTGGGTATCGTAAAAAAAAGTCGATTAAGATTTGTCATTTTTGGTAGTGATTTTATTCGCCTATTAGATGCACAATGAGTTGGAGAATCTGATAAACCCCACTTCCGGTAGTCTAGCTGCAAGAGAAATGCCTTAAATTGCCGTTTGAAGCTTCAACTTTGGGTTCCCAGTTCACGACATTTGGGTATCGTAAAAAAAAGTCGATTAAGATTTGTCATTTTTGGTAGTGATTTTATTCGCCTATTAGATGCACAATGAGTTGGAGAATCTGATAAACCCCACTTCCGGTAGTCTAGCTGCAAGAGAAATGCCTTAAATTGCCGTTTGAAGCTTCAACTTTGGGTTCCCAGTTCACGACTTTTGGGTATCGTAAAAAAAAGTCGATTAAGATTTGTCATTTTTGGTAGTGATTTTATTCGCCTATTAGATGCACAATGAGTTGGAGAATCTGATAAACCCCACTTCCGGTAGTCTAGCTGCAAGAGAAATGCCTTAAATTGCCGTTTGAAGCTTCAACTTTGGGTTCCCAGTTCACGACATTTGGGTATCGTAAAAAAAAGTCGATTAAGATTTGTCATTTTTGGTAGTGATTTTATTCGCCTATTAGATGCACAATGAGTTGGAGAATCTGATAAACCTAGTCTAGCTGCAAGAGAAATGCCTTAAATTGCCGTTTGAAGCTTCAACTTTGGGTTCCCAGTTTCCGTTATTTGGGTATCGAAAAAAAAAGTCGATTAAGATTTGTCATTTTTGGTAGTGATTTTATTAGCCTATTAGATGCACAATGAGTTGGAGAATCTGATAAACCCCACTTCCGGTAGCCTAGCTGCAAGAGAAATGCCTTAAATTGCCGTTTGAAGCTCCAACTTTGGGTTGCCAGTTCCCGTTATTTGGGTATCGAAAAAAAAAGTCCATTAAGATTTGTCATTTTTGGTAGTGATTTTATTAGCCTATTAGATGCACAATGAGTTGGAGAATCTGATAAACCCCACTTCCGGTAGCCTAGCTGCAAAATAATTGCCTTAAATTGCCGTTTGAAGCTTCAACTTTGGGTTCCCAGTTCCCGTTATTTGGGTATCGAAAAAAAAAGTCGATTAAGATTTGTCATTTTTGGTAGTGATTTTATTAGCCTATAAGATGCACAATGAGTTGGAGAATCAGATAAACCCCACTTCCGGTAGTCTAGCTGCAAGAGAAATGCCTTAAATTGCCGTTTGAAGCTTCAGCTTTGGGTTCCCAGTTCACGTTATTTGGGTAGCGAAAAAAAAAGTCGTTTAAGATTTGTCATTTTTGGTAGTGATTTTATTAGCCTATTCGATGCACAATGAGTTGGAGAATCTGATAAACCCCACTTGCGGTAGTCTAGCTGCAAGAGAAATGCCTTAAATTGCCGTTTGAAGCTTCCGCTTTGGGTTCCCAGTTCACGTTATTTGGGTATCGAAAAAAAAAGTCGTTTAAGATTTGTCATTTTTGGTAGTGATTTTATTAGCCTATTCGATGCACAATGAGTTGGAGAATCTGATAAACCCCACTTCCGGTAGCCTAGCTGCAAGAGAAATGCCTTAAATTGCCGTTTGAAGCTCCAACTTTGGGTTGCCAGTTCCCGTTATTTGGGTATCGAAAAAAAAAGTCGATTAAGATTTGTCATTTTTGGTAGTGATTTTATTAGCCTATAAGATGCACAATGAGTTGGAGAATCAGATAAACCCCACTTCCGGTAGTCTAGCTGCAAGAGAAATGCCTTAAATTGCCGTTTGAAGCTTCAACTTTGGGTTCCCAGTTCCCGTTATTTGGGTATCGAAAAAAAAAGTCGATTGAGATTTGTCATTTTTGGTAGTGATTTTATTAGCCTATTAGATGCACAATGAGTTGGAGAATCTGATAAACCCCACTTCCGGTAGTCTAGCTGCAAGAGAAATGCCTTAAATTGCCGTTTGAAGCTTCAACTTTGGGTTCCCAGTTCCCGTTATTTGGGTATCGAAAAAAAAAGTCGATTAAGATTTGTCATTTTTGGTAGTGATTTTATTAGCCTATTAGATGCACAATGAGTTGGAGAATCTGATAAACCCCACTTCCGGTAGCCTAGCTGCAAGTGAAATGCCTTAAATTGCCGTTTGAAGCTTCAACTTTGGGTTCCCAGTTCCCGTTATTTGGTTATCGAAAAAAAAAGTCGATTAAGATTTGCCAATTTTGGTAGTGATTTTATTAGCCTATTAGATGCACAATGAGTTGGAGAATCAGATAAACACCACTTCCGGTAGTCTAGCTGCAAGAGAAATGCCTTAAATTGCCGTTTGAAGCTTCAACTTTGGGTTCCCAGTTCCCGTTATTTGGGTATCGAAAAAAAAAGTCGATTGAGATTTGTCATTTTTGGTAGTGATTTTATTAGCCTAATAGATGCACAATGAGTTGGAGAATCTGATAAACCCCACTTCCGGTAGCCTAGCTGCAAGAGAAATTCCTTAAATTGCCGTTTGAAGCTTCAACTTTGGGTTCCCAGTTCCCGTTATTTGCGTATCGAAAAAAAACTCGATTGAGATTTGTCATTTTCGGTAGTGATTTTATTAGCCTATTAGATGCACAATGAGTTGGAGAATCAGATAAACCCCACTTCCGGTAGCCTAGCTGCAAGAGAAATGCCTTAATTTGCCGTTTGAAGCTTCAACTTTGGGTTCCCAGTTCCCGTTATTTGGGTATCGAAAAAAAAAGTCGATTAAGATATGTCATTTTTGGTAGTGATTTTATTAGCCTATTAGATGCACAATGAGTTGGAGAATCTGATAAACCCCACTTCCGGCAGCCTAGCTGCAAGAGAAATGCCTTAAATTGCCGTTTGAAGCTCCAACTTTGGGTTGCCAGTTCCCGTTATTTGGGTATCGAAAAAAAAAGTCCATTAAGATTTGTCATTTTTGGTAGTGATTTTATTAGCCTATTAGATGCACAATGAGTTGGAGAATCTGATAAACCCCACTTCCGGTAGCCTAGCTGCAAGATAAATGCCTTAAATTGCCGTTTGAAGCTTCAACTTTGGGTTCCCAGTTCCCGTTATTTGGGTATCGAAAAAAAAAGTCGATTAAGATTTGTCATTTTTGGTAGTGATTTTATTAGCCTATTAGATGCACAATGAGTTGGAGAATCAGATAAATCCCACTTCCGGTAGTCTAGCTGCAAGAAAAATGCCTTAAATTGCCGTTTGAAGCTTCAACTTTGGGTTCCCAGTTCACGTTATTTGGGTATCGAAAAAAAAAGTCGTTTAAGATTTGACATATTGGTAGTGATTTTATTAGCCTATTGGATGCACAATGAGTTGGAGAATCTGATAAACCCCACTTCCGGTAGTCTAGCTGCAAGAGAAATGCCTTAAATTGCCGTTTGAAGCTTCAGCTTTGGGTTCCCAGTTCACGTTATTTGGGTAGCTAAAAAAAAGTCGTTTAAGATTTGTCATTTTTGGTAGTGATTTTATTAGCCTATTCGATGCACAATGAGTTGGAGAATCTGATAAACCCCACTTGCGGTAGTCTAGCTGCAAGAGAAATGCCTTAAATTGCCGTTTGAAGCTTCCGCTTTGGGTTCCCAGTTCACGTTATTTGGGTATCGAAAAAAAAAGTCGTTTAAGATTTGTCATTTTTGGTAGTGATTTTATTAGCCTATTCGATGCACAATGAGTTGGAGAATCTGATAAACCCCACTTCCGGTAGTCTAGCTGCAAGAGAAATGCCTTAAATTGCGGTTTGAAGCTTCAAATTTGGGTTCCCAGTTCACGTTATTTGGGTATCGTAAAAAAAAGTCGATTAATATTTGTCATTTTTGGTAGTGATTTTATTCGCCTATTAGATGCACAATGAGTTGGAGAATCTGATAAACCCCACTTCCGGTAGTCTAACTGCAAGAGAAATGCCTTAAATTGCCGTTTGAAGCTTCAACTTTGGGTTCCCAGTTCACGTTATTTGGGTATCGTAAAAAAAAGTCGATTAAGATTTGTCATTTTTGGTAGTGATTTTATTCGCCTATTAGATGCACAATGAGTTGGAGAATCTGATAAACCCCACTTCCGGTAGCCTAGCTGCAAGAGAAATGCCTTAAATTGCCGTTTGAAGCTTCAACTTTGGGTTCCCAGTTCACGTTATTTGGGTATCGAAAAAAAAAGTCGATTAAGATTTGTCATTTTTGGTAGTGATTTTATTAGCCTATTAGATGCACAATGAGTTGGAGAATCTGATAAACCCCACTTCCGGTAGCCTAGCTGCAAGAGAAATGCATTAAATTGCCGTTTGAAGCTTCAACTTTGGGTTCCCAGTTCACGTTATTTGGGTATCGAAAAAAAAAGTCGTATAAGATTTGTCATTTTTGGTAGTGATTTTATTAGCCTATTCGATGCACAATGAGTTGGAGAATCTGATAAACGCCACTTCCGGTAGTCTAGCTGCAAGAGAAATGCCTTAAATTGCCGTTTGAAGCTTCAACTTTGGGTTCCCAGTTCCCGTTATTTGGGTATCGAAAAAAAAAGTCGATTGAGATTTGTCATTTTTGGTAGTGATTTTATTAGCCTAATAGATGCACAATGAGTTGGAGGATCTGATAAGCCCCACTTCCGGTAGTCTAGCTGCAAGAGAAATCCCTTAAATTGCCGTTTGAAGCTTCAACTTTGGGTTCCCAGTTCACGTTATTTGGGTATCGAAAAAAAAAGTCGTTTAAGATTTGTCATTTTTGGTGGTGATTTTATTAGCCTATTCGATGCACAATGAGTTGGAGAATCTGATAAAACGCACTTCCGGTAGTCTAGCTGCAAGAGAAATGCCTTAAATTGCCGTTTGAAGCTTCAACTTTGGGTTCCCAGTTCACGTTATTTGGGTATCGAAAAAAAAAGTCGTTTACGATTTGTCATTTTTGGTAGTGATTTTATTAGCCTATTCGATGCACAATGAGTTGGAGGATCTGATAAGCCCCACTTCCGGTAGTCTAGCTGCAAGAGAAATGCCTTAAATTGCCGTTTGAAGCTTCAACTTTGGGTTCCCAGTTCACGTTATTTGGGTATCGAAAAAAAAAGTCGTTTAAGATTTGTCATTTTTGGTAGTGATTTTATTAGCCTATTCGATGCACAATGAGTTGGAGAATCTGATAAACCCCACTTCCGGTAGTCTAGCTGCAAGAGAAATGCCTTAAATTGCCGTTTGAAGCTTCAACTTTGGATTCCCAGTTCACGTTATTTGAGTAACGAAAAAAAAAGTCGTTTAAGATTTGTCATTTTTGGTAGTGATTTTATTAGCCTATTCGATGCACAATGAGTTGGAGAATCTGATAAACCCCACTTCCGGTAGTCTAGCTGCAAGAGAAATGCCTTAAATTGCCGTTTGAAGCTTCAACTTTTGGTTCCCAGTTCACGTTATTTGGGTATCGAAAAAAAAAGTCGTTTAAGATTTGTCATTTTTGGTAGTGATTTTATTAGCCTATTCGATGCACAATGAGTTGGAGGATCTGATAAGCCCCACTTCCGGTAGTCTAGCTGCAAGAGAAATGCCTTAAATTGCCGTTTGAAGCTTCAACTTTGGGTTCCCAGTTCACGTTATTTGGGTATCGAAAAAAAAAGTCGTTTAAGATTTGTCATTTTTGGTGGTGATTTTATTAGCCTATTCGATGCACAATGAGTTGGAGAATCTGATAAAACCCACTTCCGGTAGTCTAGCTGCAAGAGAAATGCCTTAAATTGCCGTTTGAAGCTTCAACTTTGGGTTCCCAGTTCACGTTATTTGGGTATCGAAAAAAAAAGTCGTTTAAGATTTGTCATTTTTGGTAGTGATTTTATTAGCCTATTCGATGCACAATGAGTTGGAGGATCTGATAAGCCCCACTTCCGGTAGTCTAGCTGCAAGAGAAATGCCTTAAATTGCCGTTTGAAGCTTCAACTTTGGGTTCCCAGTTCCCGTTATTTGGGTATCGAAAAAAAAAGTCGTTTAAGATTTGTCATTTTTGGTAGTGATTTTATTAGCCTATTCGATGCACAATGAGTTGGAGGATCTGATAAGCCACACTTCCGGTAGTCTAGCTGCAAGAGAAATGCCTTAAATTGCCGTTTGAAGCTTCAACTTTGGGTTCCCAGTTCACGTTATTTGGGTATCGAAAAAAAAAGTCGTTTAAGATTTGTCATTTTTGGTGGTGATTTTATTAGCCTATTCGATGCACAATGAGTTGGAGAATCTGATAAAACCCACTTCCGGTAGTCTAGCTGCAAGAGAAATGCCTTAAATTGCCGTTTGAAGCTTCAACTTTGGGTTCCCAGTTCACGTTATTTGGGTATCGAAAAAAAAAGTCGTTTAAGATTTGTCATTTTTGGTAGTGATTTTATTAGCCTATTCGATGCACAATGAGTTGGAGGATCTGATAAGCCCCACTTCCGGTAGTCTAGCTGCAAGAGAAATGCCTTAAATTGCCGTTTGAAGCTTCAACTTTGGGTTCCCAGTTCACGTTATTTGGGTATCGAAAAAAAAAGTCGTTTAAGATTTGTCATTTTTGGTAGTGATTTTATTAGCCTATCGATGCACAATGAGTTGGAGGATCTGATAAGCCCCACTTCTGGTAGTCTAGCTGCAAGAGAAATGCCTTAAATTGCCGTTTGAAGCTTCAACTTTGGGTTCCCAGTTCCCGTTATTTGGGTATCGAAAAAAAAAGTCGATTGAGATTTGTCATTTTTGGTAGTGATTTTATTAGCCTAATAGATGCACAATGAGTTGGAGGATCTGATAAGCCCCACTTCCGGTAGTCTAGCTGCAAGAGAAATCCCTTAAATTGCCGTTTGAAGCTTCAACTTTGGGTTCCCAGTTCACGTTATTTGGGTATCGAAAAAAAAAGTCGTTTAAGATTTGTCATTTTTGGTGGTGATTTTATTAGCCTATTCGATGCACAATGAGTTGGAGAATCTGATAAAACGCACTTCCGGTAGTCTAGCTGCAAGAGAAATGCCTTAAATTGCCGTTTGAAGCTTCAACTTTGGGTTCCCAGTTCACGTTATTTGGGTATCGAAAAAAAAAGTCGTTTACGATTTGTCATTTTTGGTAGTGATTTTATTAGCCTATTCGATGCACAATGAGTTGGAGGATCTGATAAGCCCCACTTCCGGTAGTCTAGCTGCAAGAGAAATGCCTTAAATTGCTGTTTGAAGCTTCAACTTTGGGTTCCCAGTTCACGTTATTTGGGTATCGAAAAAAAAAGTCGTTTAAGATTTGTCATTTTTGGTAGTGATTTTATTAGCCTATTCGATGCACAATGAGTTGGAGAATCTGATAAACCCCACTTCCGGTAGTCTAGCTGCAAGAGAAATGCCTTAAATTGCCGTTTGAAGCTTCAACTTTGGATTCCCAGTTCACGTTATTTGAGTAACGAAAAAAAAAGTCGTTTAAGATTTGTCATTTTTGGTAGTGATTTTATTAGCCTATTCGATGCACAATGAGTTGGAGAATCTGATAAACCCCACTTCCGGTAGTCTAGCTGCAAGAGAAATGCCTTAAATTGCCGTTTGAAGCTTCAACTTTGGGTTCCCAGTTCACGTTATTTGGGTATCGAAAAAAAAAGTCGTTTAAGATTTGTCATTTTTGGTAGTGATTTTATTAGCCTATTCGATGCACAATGAGTTGGAGGATCTGATAAGCCCCACTTCCGGTAGTCTAGCTGCAAGAGAAATGCCTTAAATTGCCGTTTGAAGCTTCAACTTTGGGTTCCCAGTTCACGTTATTTGGGTATCGAAAAAAAAAGTCGTTTAAGATTTGTCATTTTTGGTGGTGATTTTATTAGCCTATTCGATGCACAATGAGTTGGAGAATCTGATAAAACCCACTTCCGGTAGTCTAGCTGCAAGAGAAATGCCTTAAATTGCCGTTTGAAGCTTCAACTTTGGGTTCCCAGTTCACGTTATTTGGGTATCGAAAAAAAAAGTCGTTTAAGATTTGTCATTTTTGGTAGTGATTTTATTAGCCTATTCGATGCACAATGAGTTGGAGGATCTGATAAGCCCCACTTCCGGTAGTCTAGCTGCAAGAGAAATGCCTTAAATTGCCGTTTGAAGCTTCAACTTTGGGTTCCCAGTTCACGTTATTTGGGTATCGAAAAAAAAAGTCGTTTAAGATTTGTCATTTTTGGTAGTGATTTTATTAGCCTATCGATGCACAATGAGTTGGAGGATCTGATAAGCCCCACTTCTGGTAGTCTAGCTGCAAGAGAAATGCCTTAAATTGCCGTTTCAAGCTTCAACTTTGGGTTCCCAGTTCACGTTATTTGGGTATCGAAAAAAAAAGTCGTTTAAGATTTGTCATTTTTGGTAGTGATTTTATTAGCCTATTCGATGCACAATGAGTTGGAGAATCTGATAAACCCCACTTCCGGTAGTCTAGCTGCAAGAGAAATGCCTTAAATTGCCGTTTGAAGCTTCAACTTTGGGTTCCCAGTTCACGTTATTTGGGTATCGAAAAAAAAAGTCGTTTAAGATTTGTCATTTTTGGTAGTGATTTTATTAGCCTATTCGATGCACAATGAGTTGGAGAATCTAATAAACCCCACTTCCGGTAGTCTAGCTGCAAGAGAAATGCCTTAAATTGCCGTTTGAAGCTTCAACTTTGGGTTCCCAGTTCACGTTATTTGGGTATCGAAAAAAAAAGTCGTTTAAGATTTGTCATTTTTGGTAGTGATTTTATTAGCCTATTCGATGCACAATGAGTTGGAGAATCTGATAAACCCCACTTCCGGTAGTCTAGCTGCAAGAGAAATGCCTTAAATTGCCGTTTGAAGCTTCAACTTTGGGTTCCCAGTTCACGTTATTTGGGTATCGAAAAAAAAAGTCGTTTAAGATTTGTCATTTTTGGTAGTGATTTTATTAGCCTATTCGATGCACAATGAGTTGGAGAATCTGATAAACCCCACTTCCGGTAGTCTAGCTGCAAGAGAAATGCCTTAAATTGCCGTTTGAAGCTTCAACTTTGGGTTCCCAGTTCACGTTATTTGGGTATCGAAAAAAAAAGTCGTTTAAGATTTGTCATTTTTGGTAGTGATTTTATTAGCCTATTCGATGCACAATGAGTTGGAGAATCTGATAAACCCCACTTCCGGTAGTCTAGCTGCAAGGGAAATGCCTTAAATTGCCGTTTGAAGCTTCAACTTTGGGTTCCCAGTTCACGTTAATTGGGTATCGAAAAAAAAAGTCGTTTAAGATTTGTCATTTTTGGTAGTGATTTTATTAGCCTATTCGATGCACAATGAGTTGGAGAATCTGATAAACCCCACTTCCGGTAGTCTAGCTGCAAGAGAAATGCCTTAAATTGCCGTTTGAAGCTTCAACTTTGGGTTCCCAGTTCACGTTATTTGGGTATCGAAAAAAAAAGTCGTTTAAGAATTGTCATTTTTGGTAGTGATTTTATTAGCCTATTCGATGCACAATGAGTTGGAGAATCTGATAAGCCCCACTTCCGGTAGTCTAGCTGCAAGAGAAATGCCTTAAATTGCCGTTTGAAGCTTCAACTTTGGGTTCCCAGTTCACGTTATTTGGGTATCGAAAAAAAAAGTCGTTTAAGATTTGTCAATTTTGGTAGTGATTTTATTAGCCTATTCGATGCACAATGAGTTGGAGGATCTGATAAACCCCACTTCCGGTAGTCTAGCTGCAAGAGAAATGCCTTAAATTGCCGTTTGAAGCTTCAACTTTGGGTTCCCAGTTCACGTTATTTGGGTATCGAAAAAAAAAGTCGTTTAAGGTTTGTCATTTTTGGTAGTGATTTTATTAGCCTATTCGATGCACAATGAGTTGGAGAATCTGATAAACCCCACTTCCGGTAGTCTAGCTGCAAGAGAAATGCCTTAAATTGCCGTTTGAAGCTTCAACTTTGGGTTCCCAGTTCACGTTATTTGGGTATCGAAAAAAAAAGTCGTTTAAGATTTGTCATTTTTGGTAGTGATTTTATTAGCCTATTCGATGCACAATGAGTTGGAGAATCTGATAAACCCCACTTCCGGTAGTCTAGCTGCAAGAGAAATGCCTTAAATTGCCGTTTGAAGCTTCAACTTTGGGTTCCCAGTTCACGTTATTTGGGTATCGAAAAAAAAAGTCGTTTAAGATTTGTCATTTTTGGTAGTGATTTTATTAGCCTATTCGATGCACAATGAGTTGGAGAATCTGATAAACCCCACTTCCGGTAGTCTAGCTGCAAGAGAAATGCCTTAAATTGCCGTTTGAAGGTTCAACTTTGGGTTCCCAGTTCACGTTATTTGGGTATCGAAAAAAAAGTCGTTTAAGATTTGTCATTTTTGGTAGTGATTTTATTAGCCTATTCGATGCATAATGAGTTGGAGGATCTGATAAGCCCCACTTCCGGTAGTCTAGCTGCAAGAGAAATGCCTTAAATTGCCGTTTGAAGCTTCAACTTTGGGTTCCCAGTTCACGTTATTTGGGTATCGAAAAAAAAAGTCGTTTAAGATTTGTCATTTTTGGTAGTGATTTTATTAGCCTATTCGATGCACAATGATTTGGAGGATCTGATAAACCCCACTTCCGGTAGTCTAGCTGCAAGAGAAATGCCTTAAATTGCCGTTTGAAGCTTCAACTTTGGGTTCCCAGTTCACGTTATTTGGGTATCGAAAAAAAAAGTCGTTTAAGATTTGTCATTTTTGGTAGTGATTTTATTAGCCTATTCGATGCACAATGAGTTGGAGAATCTGATAAACCTCACTTCCGGTAGTCTAGCTGCAAGAGAAATGCCTTAAATTGCCGTTTGAAGCTTCAACTTTGGGTTCCCAGTTCACGTTATTTGGGTATCGAAAAAAAAAGTCGTTTAAGATTTGTCATTTTTGGTAGTGATTTTATTAGCCTATTCGATGCACAATGAGTTGGAGAATCTGATAAACCCCACTTCCGGTAGTCTAGCTGCAAGAGAAATGCCTTAAATTGCCGTTTGAAGCTTCAACTTTGGGTTCCCAGTTTCCGTTATTTGGGTATCGAAAAAAAAAGTCGATTAAGATTTGTCATTTTTGGTAGTGATTTTATTAGCCTATTAGATGCACAATGAGTTGGAGAATCTGATAAACCCCACTTCCGGTAGCCTAGCTGCAAGGGAAATGCCTTAAATTGCCGTTTGAAGCTTCAACTTTGGGTTCCCAGTTCCCGTTATTTGGGTATCGAAAAAAAAAGTCGATTAAGATTTGTCATTTTTGGTAGTGATTTTATTAGCCTATTAGATGCACAATGAGTTGGAGAATCTGATAAAACCCACATCCGGTAGTCTAGCTGCAAGAGAAATGCCTTAAATTGCCGTTTGAAGCTTCAACTTTGGGTTCCCAGTTCACGTTATTTGGGTATCGAAAAAAAAAGTCGTTTAAGACTTGTCATTTTTGGTAGTGATTTTATTAGCCTATTCGATGCACAATGAGTTGGAGGATCTGATAAGCCCCACTTCCGGCAGTCTAGCTGCAAGAGAAATGCCTTAAATTGCCGTTTGAAGCTTCAACTTTGGGTTCCCAGTTCACGTTATTTGGGTATCGAAAAAAAAAGTCGTTTAAGATTTGTCATTTTTGGTAGTGATTTTATTAGCCTATTCGATGCACAATGAGTTGGAGAATCTGATAAACCCCACTTCCGGTAGTCTAGCTGCAAGAGAAATGCCTTAAATTGCCGTTTGAATCTTCAACTTTGGGTTCCCAGTTCACGTTATTTGGGTATCGAAAAAAAAAGTCGTTTAAGATTTGTCATGTTTGGTAGTGATTTTATTAGCCTATTCGATGCACAATGAGTTGGAGAATCTGATAAACCCCACTTCCGGTAGTCTAGCTGCAAGAGAAATGCCTTAAATTGCCGTTTGAAGCTTCAACTTTGGGTTCCCAGTTCACGTTATTTGGGTATCGAAAAAAAAAGTCGTTTAAGATTTGTCATTTTTGGTAGTGATTTTATTAGCCTATTCGATGCATAATGAGTTGGAGGATCTGATAAGCCCCACTTCCGGTAGTCTAGCTGCAAGAGAAATGCCTTAAATTGCCGTTTGAAGCTTCAACTTTGGGTTCCCAGTTCACGTTATTTGGGTATCGAAAAAAAAAGTCGTTTAAGATTTGTCATTTTTGGTAGTGATTTTATTAGCCTATTCGATGCACAATGAGTTGGAGGATCTGATAAACCCCACTTCCGGTAGTCTAGCTGCAAGAGAAATGCCTTAAATTGCCGTTTGAAGCTTCAACTTTGGGTTCCCAGTTCACGTTATTTGGGTATCGAAAAAAAAAGTCGTTTAAGATTTGTCATTTTTGGTAGTGATTTTATTAGCCTATTCGATGCACAATGAGTTGGAGAATCTGATAAACCCCACTTCCGGTAGTCTAGCTGCAAGAGAAATGCCTTAAATTGCCGTTTGAAGCTTCAACTTTGGGTTCCCAGTTCACGTTATTTGGGTATCGAAAAAAAAAGTCGTTTAAGATTTGTCATTTTTGGTAGTGATTTTATTAGCCTATTCGATGCACAATGAGTTGGAGAATCTGATAAACCCCACTTCCGGTAGTCTAGCTGCAAGAGAAATGCCTTAAATTGCCGTTTGAAGCTTCAACTTTGGATTCCCAGTTCACGTTATTTGAGTAACGAAAAAAAAAGTCGTTTAAGATTTGTCATTTTTGGTAGTGATTTTATTAGCCTATTCGATGCACAATGAGTTGGAGAATCTGATAAACCCCACTTCCGGTAGTCTAGCTGCAAGAGAAATGCCTTAAATTGCCGTTTGAAGCTTCAACTTTGGGTTCCCAGTTCACGTTATTTGGGTATCGAAAAAAAAAGTCGTTTAAGATTTGTCATTTTTGGTAGTGATTTTATTAGCCTATTCGATGCACAATGAGTTGGAGGATCTGATAAGCCCCACTTCCGGTAGTCTAGCTGCAAGAGAAATGCCTTAAATTGCCGTTTGAAGCTTCAACTTTGGGTTCCCAGTTCACGTTATTTGGGTATCGAAAAAAAAAGTCGTTTAAGATTTGTCATTTTTGGTAGTGATTTTATTAGCCTATTCGATGCACAATGAGTTGGAGAATCTGATAAACCCCACTTCCGGTAGTCTAGCTGCAAGAGAAATGCCTTAAATTGCCGTTTGAAGCTTCAACTTTGGGTTCCCAGTTCACGTTATTTGGGTATCGAAAAAAAAAGTCGTTTAAGATTTGTCATTTTTGGTAGTGATTTCATTAGCCTATTCGATGCACAATGAGTTGGAGAATCTGATAAACCCCACTTCCGGTAGTCTAGCTGCAAGAGAAATGCCTTAAATTGCCGTTTGAAGCTTCAACTTTGGGTTCCCAGTTCACGTTATTTGGGTATCGAAAAAAAAAGTCGTTTAAGATTTGTCATTTTTGGTAGTGATTTTATTAGCCTATTCGATGCACAATGAGTTGGAGAATCTGATAAACCCCACTTCCGGTAGTCTAGCTGCAAGAGAAATGCCTTAAATTGCCGTTTGAAGCTTCAACTTTGGGTTCCCAGTTCACGTTAATTGGGTATCGAAAAAAAAAGTCGTTTAAGATTTGTCATTTTTGGTAGTGATTTTATTAGCCTATTCGATGCACAATGAGTTGGAGAATCTGATAAACCCCACTTCCGGTAGTCTAGCTGCAAGAGAAATGCCTTAAATTGCCGTTTGAAGCTTCAACTTTGGGTTCCCAGTTCACGTTATTTGGGTATCGAAAAAAAAAGTCGTTTAAGAATTGTCATTTTTGGTAGTGATTTTATTAGCCTATTCGATGCACAATGAGTTGGAGAATCTGATAAGCCCCACTTCCGGTAGTCTAGCTGCAAGAGAAATGCCTTAAATTGCCGTTTGAAGCTTCAACTTTGGGTTCCCAGTTCACGTTATTTGGGTATCGAAAAAAAAAGTCGTTTAAGATTTGTCAATTTTGGTAGTGATTTTATTAGCCTATTCGATGCACAATGAGTTGGAGGATGTGATAAACCCCACTTCCGGTAGTCTAGCTGCAAGAGAAATGCCTTAAATTGCCGTTTGAAGCTTCAACTTTGGGTTCCCAGTTCACGTTATTTGGGTATCGAAAAAAAAAGTCGTTTAAGGTTTGTCATTTTTGGTAGTGATTTTATTAGCCTATTCCATGCACAATGAGTTGGAGAATCTGATAAACCCCACTTCCGGTAGTCTAGCTGCAAGAGAAATGCCTTAAATTGCCGTTTCAAGCTTCAACTTTGGGTTCCCAGTTCACGTTATTTGGGTATCGAAAAAAAAAGTCGTTTAAGATTTGTCATTTTTGGTAGTGATTTTATTAGCCTATTCGATGCACAATGAGTTGGAGGATCTGATAAGCCCCACTTCCGGTAGTCTAGCTGCAAGAGAAATGCCTTAAATTGCCGTTTGAAGCTTCAACTTTGGGTTCCCAGTTCACGTTATTTGGGTATCGAAAAAAAAAGTCGTTTAAGATTTGTCATTTTTGGTAGTGATTTTATTAGCCTATTCGATGCACAATGAGTTGGAGGATCTGATAAGCCCCACTTCCGGTAGTCTAGCTGCAAGAGAAATGCCTTAAATTGCCGTTTGAAGCTTCAACTTTGGGTTCCCAGTTCACGTTATTTGGGTATGGAAAAAAAAAGTCGTTTAAGATTTGTCATTTTTGGTGGTGATTTTATTAGCCTATTCGATGCACAATGAGTTGGAGAATCTGATAAAACCCACTTCCGGTAGTCTAGCTGCAAGAGAAATGCCTTAAATTGCCGTTTGAAGCTTCAACTTTGGGTTCCCAGTTCACGTTATTTGGGTATCGAAAAAAAAAGTCGTTTAAGATTTGTCATTTTTGGTAGTGATTTTATTAGCCTATTCGATGCACAATGAGTTGGAGGATCTGATAAGCCCCACTTCCGGTAGTCTAGCTGCAAGAGAAATGCCTTAAATTGCCGTTTCAAGCTTCAACTTTGGGTTCCCAGTTCACGTTATTTGGGTATCGAAAAAAAAAGTCGTTTAAGATTTGTCATTTTTGGTAGTGATTTTATTAGCCTATTCGATGCACAATGAGTTGGAGAATCTGATAAACCCCACTTCCGGTAGTCTAGCTGCAAGAGAAATGCCTTAAATTGCCGTTTGAAGCTTCAACTTTGGGTTCCCAGTTCACGTTATTTGGGTATCGAAAAAAAAAGTCGTTTAAGATTTGTCATTTTTGGTAGTGATTTTATTAGCCTATTCGATGCACAATGAGTTGGAGAATCTGATAAACCCCACTTCCGGTAGTCTAGCTGCAAGAGAAATGCCTTAAATTGCCGTTTGAAGCTTCAACTTTGGGTTCCCAGTTCACGTTATTTGGGTATCGAAAAAAAAAGTCGTTTAAGATTTGTCATTTTTGGTAGTGATTTTATTAGCCTATTCGATGCACAATGAGTTGGAGAATCTGATAAACCCCACTTCCGGTAGTCTAGCTGCAAGGGAAATGCCTTAAATTGCCGTTTGAAGCTTCAACTTTGGGTTCCCAGTTCACGTTAATTGGGTATCGAAAAAAAAAGTCGTTTAAGATTTGTCATTTTTGGTAGTGATTTTATTAGCCTATTCGATGCACAATGAGTTGGAGAATCTGATAAACCCCACTTCCGGTAGTCTAGCTGCAAGAGAAATGCCTTAAATTGCCGTTTGAAGCTTCAACTTTGGGTTCCCAGTTCACGTTATTTGGGTATCGAAAAAAAAAGTCGTTTAAGAATTGTCATTTTTGGTAGTGATTTTATTAGCCTATTCGATGCACAATGAGTTGGAGAATCTGATAAGCCCCACTTCCGGTAGTCTAGCTGCAAGAGAAATGCCTTAAATTGCCGTTTGAAGCTTCAACTTTGGGTTCCCAGTTCACGTTATTTGGGTATCGAAAAAAAAAGTCGTTTAAGATTTGTCATGTTTGGTAGTGATTTTATTAGCCTATTCGATGCACAATGAGTTGGAGAATCTGATAAACCCCACTTCCGGTAGTCTAGCTGCAAGAGAAATGCCTTAAATTGCCGTTTGAAGCTTCAACTTTGGGTTCCCAGTTCACGTTATTTGGGTATCGAAAAAAAAAGTCGTTTAAGATTTGTCATTTTTGGTAGTGATTTTATTAGCCTATTCGATGCACAATGAGTTGGAGGATCTGATAAGCCCCACTTCCGGTAGTCTAGCTGCAAGAGAAATGCCTTAAATTGCCGTTTGATGCTTCAACTTTGGGTTCCCAGTTCACGTTATTTGGGTATCGAAAAAAAAAGTCGTTTAAGATTTGTCATTTTTGGTAGTGATTTTATTAGCCTATTCGATGCACAATGAGTTGGAGGATCTGATAAACCCCACTTCCGGTAGTCTAGCTGCAAGAGAAATGCCTTAAATTGCCGTTTGAAGCTTCAACTTTGGGTTCCCAGTTCACGTTATTTGGGTATCGAAAAAAAAAGTCGTTTAAGATTTGTCATTTTTGGTAGTGATTTTATTAGCCTATTCGATGCACAATGAGTTGGAGAATCTGATAAACCCCACTTCCGGTAGTCTAGCTGCAAGAGAAATGCCTTAAATTGCCGTTTGAAGCTTCAACTTTGGGTTCCCAGTTCACGTTATTTGGGTATCGAAAAAAAAAGTCTTTTAAGATTTGTCATTTTTGGTAGTGATTTTATTAGCCTATTCGATGCACAATGAGTTGGAGAATCTGATAAACCCCACTTCCGGTAGTCTAGCTGCAAGAGAAATGCCTTAAATTGCCGTTTGAAGCTTCAACTTTGTGTTCCCAGTTCACGTTATTTGGGTATCGAAAAAAAAAGCCGTTTAAGATTTGTCATTTTTGGTAGTGATTTTATTAGCCTATTCGATGCACAATGAGTTTGAGAATCTGATAAACCCCACTTCCGGTAGTCTAGCTGCAAGGGAAATGCCTTAAATTGCCGTTTGAAGCTTCAACTTTGGGTTCCCAGTTCACGTTATTTGGGTATCGAAAAAAAAAGTCGTTTAAGATTTGTCATTTTTGGTAGTGATTTTATTAGCCTATTCGATGCACAATGAGTTGGAGAATCTGATAAACCCCACTTCCGGTAGTCTAGCTGCAAGAGAAATGCCTTAAATTGCCGTTTGAAGCTTCAACTTTGGGTTCCCAGTTCACGTTATTTGGGTATCGAAAAAAAAAGTCGTTTAAGATTTGTCATTTTTGGTAGTGATTTTATTAGCCTATTCGATGCACAATGAGTTGGAGAATCTGATAAACCCCACTTCCGGTAGTCTAGCTGCAAGTGAAATGCCTTAAATTGCCGTTTGAAGCTTCAACTTTGGGTTCCCAGTTCACGTTATTTGGGTATCGAAAAAAAAAGTCGTTTAAGATTTGTCATTTTTGGTAGTGATTTTATTAGCCTATTCGATGCACAATGAGTTGGAGAATCTGATAAACCCCACTTCCGGTAGTCTAGCTGCAAGAGAAATGCCTTAAATTGCCGTTTGAAGCTTCAACTTTGGGTTCCCAGTTCACGTTATTTGGGTATCGAAAAAAAAAGTCGTTTAAGATTTGTCATTTTTGGTAGTGATTTTATTAGCCTATTCGATGCACAATGAGTTGGCGGATCTGATAAACCCCACTTCCGGTAGTCTAGCTGCAAGAGAAATGCCTTAAATTGCCGTTTGAAGCTTCAACTTTGGGTTCCCAGTTCACGTTATTTGGGTATCGAAAAAAAAAGTCGTTTAAGATTTGTCATTTTTGGTAGTGATTTTATTAGCCTATTCGATGCACAATGAGTTGGAGAATCTGATAAACCCCACTTCCGGTAGTCTAGCTGCAAGAGAAATGCCTTAAATTGCCGTTTGAAGCTTCAACTTTGGGTTCCCAGTTCACGTTATTTGGGTATCGAAAAAAAAAGTCTTTTAAGATTTGTCATTTTTGGTAGTGATTTTATTAGCCTATTCGATGCACAATGAGTTGGAGAATCTGATAAACCCCACTTCCGGTAGTCTAGCTGCAAGAGAAATGCCTTAAATTGCCGTTTGAAGCTTCAACTTTGGGTTCCCAGTTCACGTTATTTGGGTATCGAAAAAAAAAGTCGTTTAAGATTTGTCATTTTTGGTAGTGATTTTATTAGCCTATTCGATGCACAATGAGTTTGAGAATCTGATAAACCCCACTTCCGGTAGTCTAGCTGCAAGAGAAATGCCTTAAATTGCCGTTTGAAGCTTCAACTTTGGGTTCCCAGTTCACGTTATTTGGGTATCGAAAAAAAAAGTCGTTTAAGATTTGTCATTTTTGGTAGTGATTTTATTAGCCTATTCGATGCACAATGAGTTGGAGAATCTGATAAACCCCACTTCCGGTAGTCTAGCTGCAAGAGAAATGCCTTAAATTGCCGTTTGAAGCTTCAACTTTGGGTTCCCAGTTCACGTTATTTGGGTATCGAAAAAAAAAGTCGTTTAAGATTTGTCATTTTTGGTAGTGATTTTATTAGCCTATTCGATGCACAATGAGTTGGAGAATCTGATAAACCCCACTTCCGGTAGTCTAGCTGCAAGAGAAATGCCTTAAATTGCCGTTTGAAGCTTCAACTTTGGGTTCCCAGTTCACGTTATTTGGGTATCGAAAAAAAAAGTCGTTTGATTTGTCATTTTGGGTAGTGATTTTATTAGCCTATTAGATGAACAATGGGTTGGAGAATCTGATAAACCCCACTTCCGGTAGTCTAGCTGCAAGAGAAATGCCTTAAATTGCCGTTTGAAGCTTCAACTTTGGGTTCCCAGTTCACGTTATTTGGGTATCGAAAAAAAAAGTCGTTTAAGATTTGTCATTTTTGGTAGTGATTTTATTAGCCTATTAGATGCACAATGAGTCGGAGAATCTGATAAACCCCACTTCCGGTAGTCTAGCTGCAAGAGAAATGCCTTAAATTGCCGTTTGAAGCTTCAACTTTGGGTCCCCAGTTCACGTTATTTGGGTATCGAAAAAAAAAGTCGTTTAAGATTTGTCATTTTTGGTAGTGATTTTATTAGCCTATTAGATGCACAATGAGTTGGAGAATCTGATAAACCCCACTTCCGGTAGTCTAGCTGCAAGAGAAATGCCTTAAATTGCCGTTTGAAGCTTCAACTTTGGGTTCCCAGTTCACGTTATTTGGGTATCGAAAAAAAAAGTCGATTAAGATTTGTCATTTTTGGTAGTGATTTTATTAGCTTATTAGATGCACAATGAGTTGGAGAATCAGATAAACCCCACTTCCGGTAGTCTAGCTGCAAGAGAAATGCCTTAAATTGCCGTTTGAAGCTTCAACTTTGGGTTCCCAGTTCACGTTATTTGGGTATCGAAAAAAAAAGTCGTTTAAGATTTGTCATTTTTGGTAGTGATTTTATTAGCCTATTAGATGCACAATGAGTTGGAGAATCAGATAAACCCCACTTCCGGTAGTCTAGCTGCAAGAGAAATGCCTTAAATTGCCGTTTGAAGCTTCAACTTTGGGTTCCCAGTTCACGTTATTTGGGTATCGAAAAAAAAAGTCGTTTAAGATTTGTCATTTTTGGTAGTGATTTTATTAGCCTATTAGATGCGCAATGAGTTGGAGAATCTGATAAACCCCACTTCCGGTAGTCTAGCTGCAAGGGAAATGCCTTAAATTGCCGTTTGAAGCTTCAACTTTGGGTTCCCAGTTCACGTTATTTGGGTATCGAAAAAAAAAGTCGTTTAAGATTTGTCATTTTTGGTAGTGATTTTATTAGCCTATTAGATGCACAATGAGTTGGAGAATCTGATAAACCCCACTTCCCGTAGTCTAGCTGCAAGAGAAATGCCTTAAATTGCCGTTTGAAGCTTCAACCTTGGGTTCCCAGTTCACGTTATTTGGGTATCGAAAAAAAAAGTCCTTTAAGATTTGTCATTTTTGGTAGTGATTTTATTAGCCTATTAGATGCACAATGAGTTGGAGAATCTGATAAACCCCACTTCCGGTAGTCTAGCTGCAAGAGAAATGCCTTAAATTGCCGTTTGAAGCTTCAACTTTGGGTTCCCAGATCACGTTATTTGGGTATCGAAAAAAAAAGTCGATTAAGATTTGTCATTTTTGGTAGTGATTTTATTAGCTTATTAGATGCACAATGAGTTGGAGAATCTGATAAACCCCACTTCCGGTAGCCTAGCTGCAAGAGAAATGCCTTAAATTGCCGTTTGAAGCTTCAACTTTGGGTTCCCAGTTCACGTTATTTGGGTATCGAAAAAAAAAGTCGATTAAGATTTGTCATTTTTGGTAGTGATTTTATTAGCTTATTAGATGCACAATGAGTTGGAGAATCAGATAAACCCCACTTCCGGTAGCCTAGCTGCAAGACAAATGCCTTAAATTGCCGTTTAAAGCTTCAACTTTGGGTTCCCAGTTCACGTTATTTGGGTATCGAAAAAAAAAGTCGATTAAGATTTGTCATTTTTGGTAGTGATTTTATTAGCCTATTAGATGCACAATGAGTTGGAGAATCAGATAAACTCCACTTCCGGTAGCCTAACTGCAAGAGAAATGCCTTAAAATTCCGTTTGAAGCTTCAACTTTGGGTTCCCAGTTCACGTTATTTGGGTATCGAAAAAAAAAGTCGATTAAGATTTGTCATTTTTGGTAGTGATTTTATTAGCTTATTAGATGCACAAGGAGTTGGAGAATCAGATAAACCCCACTTCCTGTAGCCTAGCTGCAAGAGAAATGCCTTAAATTGCCGTTTGAAGCTTCAACTTTGGGTTCCCAGTTCACGTTATTTGGGTATCGTAAAAAAAAGTCGATTAAGATTTGTCATTTTTGGTAGTGATTTTATTCGCCAATTAGATGCACAATGAGTTGGAGAATCTGATAAACCCCACTTCCGGTAGCCTAGCTGCAAGAGAAATGCCTTAAATTGCCGTTTGAAGCTTCAACTTTGGGTTCCCAGTTCACGTTATTTGGGTATCGTAAAAAAAAGTCGATTAAGATTTGTCATTTTTGGTAGTGATTTTATTCGCCTATTAGATGCACAATGAGTTGGAGAATCTGATAAACCCCACTTCCGTTAGCCTAGCTGCAAGAGAAATGCCTTAAATTGCCGTTTGAAGCTTCAACTTTGGGTTCCCAGTTCACGTTATTTGGGTATCGTAAAAAAAAGTCGATTAAGATTTGTCATTTTTGGTAGTGATTTTATTCGCCTATTAGATGCACAATGAGTTGGAGAATCTGATAAACCCCACTTCCGGTAGTCTAGCTGCAAGAGAAATGCCTTAAATTGCCGTTTGAAGCTTCAACTTTGGGTTCCCAGTTCACGCTATTTGGGTATCGTAAAAAAAAGTCGATTAAGATTTGTCATTTTTGGTAGTGATTTTATTCGCCTATTAGATGCACAATGAGTTGGAGAATCTGATAAACCCCACTTCCGGTAGTCTAGCTGCAAGAGAAATGCCTTAAATTGCCGTTTGAAGCTTCAATTTATAGTTCCCAGTTCACGTTATTTGGGTATCGTAAAAAAAAGTCGATTAAGATTTGTCATTTTTGGTAGTGATTTTATTAGCCTATTAGATGCACAATGAGTTGGAGAATCTGATAAACCCCACTTCCGGTAGTCTAGCTGCAAGAGAAATGCCTTAAATTGCCGTTTGAAGCTTCAACTTTGGGTTCCCAGATCACGTTATTTGGGTATCGAAAAAAAAAGTCGATTAAGATTTGTCATTTTTGGTAGTGATTTTATTAGCTTATTAGATGCACAATGAGTTGGAGAATCTGATAAACCCCACATCCGGTAGTCTAGCTGCAAGAGAAATGCCTTAAATTGCCGTTTGAAGCTTCAACTTTGGGTTCCCAGTTCACGCTATTTGGGTATCGTAAAAAAAAGTCGATTAAGATTTGTCATTTTTGGTAGTGATTTTATTCGCCTATTAGATGCACAGTGAGTTGGAGAATCTGATAAACCGCACTTCCGGTAGTCTAGCTGCAAGGGAAATGCCTTAAATTGCCGTTTGAAGCTTCAACTTTGGGTTCCCAGTTCACGTTATTTGGGTATCGAAAAAAAAAGTCGTTTAAGATTTGTCATTTTTGGTAGTGATTTTATTAGCCTATTAGATGCACAATGAGTTGGAGAATCTGATAAACCCCACTTACGGTAGTCTAGCTGCAAGAGAAATGCCTTAAATTGCCGTTTGAAGCTTCATCTTTGGGTTCCCAGTTCACGTTATTTGGGTATCGAAAAAAAAAGTCGTTTAAGATTTGTCATTTTTGGTAGTGATTTTATTAGCCTATTAGATGCACAATGAGTTGGAGAATCTGATAAACCCCACTTCCCGTAGTCTAGCTGCAAGAGAAATGCCTTAAATTGCCGTTTGAAGCTTCAACCTTGGGTTCCCAGTTCACGTTATTTGGGTATCGAAAAAAAAAGTCCTTTAAGATTTGTCATTTTTGGTAGTGATTTTATTAGCCTATTAGATGCACAATGAGTTGGAGAATCTGATAAACCCCACTTCCGGTAGCCTAGCTGCAAGAGAAATGCCTTAAATTGCCGTTTGAAGCTTCAACTTTGGGTTCCCAGTTCACGTTATTTGGGTATCGAAAAAAAAAGTCGATTAAGATTTGTCATTTTTGGTAGTGATTTTATTAGCTTATTAGATGCACAATGAGTTGGAGAATCAGATAAACCCCACTTCCGGTAGCCTAGCTGCAAGAGAAATGCCTTAAATTGCCGTTTGAAGCTTCAACTTTGGGTTCCCAGTTCACGTTATTTGGGTATCGAAAAAAAAAGTCGATTAAGATTTGTCATTTTTGGTAGTGATTTTATTCGCCTATTAGATGCACAATGAGTTGGAGAATCAGATAAACCCCACTTCCGGTAGCCTAGCTGCAAGAGAAATGCCTTAAATTGCCGTTTGAAGCTTCAACTTTGGGTTCCCAGTTCACGTTATTTGGGTATCGTAAAAAAAAGTCGATTAAGATTTGTCATTTTTGGTAGTGATTTTATTCGCCTATTAGATGCACAATGAGTTGGAGAATCTGATAAACCCCACTTCCGGTAGCCTAGCTGCAAGAGAAATGCCTTAAATTGCCGTTTGAAGCTTCAACTTTGGGTTCCCAGTTCACGTTATTTGGGTATCGAAAAAAAAAGTCGATTAAGATTTGTCATTTTTGGTAGTGATTTTATTAGCTTATTAGATGCACAAGGAGTTGGAGAATCAGATAAACCCCACTTCCTGTAGCCTAGCTGCAAGAGAAATGCCTTAAATTGCCGTTTGAAGCTTCAACTTTGGGTTCCCAGTTCACGTTATTTGGGTATCGTAAAAAAAAGTCGATTAAGATTTGTCATTTTTGGTAGTGATTTTATTCGCCAATTAGATGCACAATGAGTTGGAGAATCTGATAAACCCCACTTCCGGTAGCCTAGCTGCAAGAGAAATGCCTTAAATTGCCGTTTGAATCTTCAACTTTGGGTTCCCAGTTCACGTTATTTGGGTATCGTAAAAAAAAGTCGATTAAGATTTGTCATTTTTGGTAGTGATTTTATTCGCCTATTAGATGCACAATGAGTTGGAGAATCTGATAAACCCCACTTCCGGTAGCCTAGCTGCAAGAGAAATGCCTTAAATTGCCGTTTGAAGCTTCAACTTTGGGTTCCCAGTTCACGTTATTTGGGTATCGTAAAAAAAAGTCGATTAAGATTTGTCATTTTTGGTAGTGATTTTATTCGCCTATTAGATGCACAATGAGTTGGAGAATCTGATAAACCCCACTTCCGGTAGTCTAGCTGCAAGAGAAATGCCTTAAATTGCCGTTTGAAGCTTCAACTTTGGGTTCCCAGTTCACGTTATTTGGGTATCGTAAAAAAAAGTCGATTAAGATTTGTCATTTTTGGTAGTGATTTTATTCGCCTATTAGATGCACAATGAGTTGGAGAATCTGATAAACCCCACTTCCGGTAGTCTAGCTGCATGAGAAATGCCTTAAATTGCCGTTTGAAGCTCAACTTTGGGTTCCCAGTTCACGCTATTTGGGTATCGTAAAAAAAAGTCGATTAAGATTTGTCATTTTTGGTAGTGATTTTATTCGCCTATTAGATGCACAATGAGTTGGAGAATCTGATAAACCCCACTTCCGGTAGTCTAGCTGCAAGAGAAATGCCTTAAATTGCCGTTTGAAACTTCAACTTTGGGTTCCCAGTTCACGTTATTTGGGTATCGTAAAAAAAAGTCGATTAAGATTTGTCATTTTTGGTAGTGATTTTATTCGCCTATTAGATGCACAATGAGTTGGAGAATCTGATAAACCCCACTTCCGGTAGCCTATCTGCAAGAGAAATGCCTTAAATTGCCTTTGAAGCTTCAACTTTGGGTTCCCAGTTCACGTTATTTGGGTATCGTAAAAAAAAGTCGATTAAGATTTGTCATTTTTGGTAGTGATTTTATTCGCCTATTAGATGCACAATGAGTTGGAGAATCTGATAAACCCCACTTCCGGTAGCCTAGCTGCAAGAGAAATGCCTTAAAATGCCGTTTGAAGCTTCAACTTTGGGTTCCCAGTTCACGTTATTTGGGTATCGTAAAAAAAAGTCGATTAAGATTTGTCATTTTTGGTAGTGATTGTATTCGCCTATTAGATGCACAATGAGTTGGAGAATCTGATAAACCCACTTCCGGTAGTCTAGCTGCAAGAGAAATGCCTTAAATTGCCGTTTGAAGCTTCAACTTTGGGTTCCCAGTTCACGTTATTTGGGTATCGTAAAAAAAAGTCGATTAAGATTTGTCATTTTTGGTAGTGATTTTATTCGCCTATTAGATGCACAATGAGTTGGAGAATCTGATAAACCCCACTTCCGGTAGTCTAGCTGCAAGAGAAATGCCTTAAATTGCCGTTTGAAGCTTCAACTTTGGGTTCCCAGTTCACGTTATTTGGGTATCGTAAAAAAAAGTCGATTAAGATTTGTCATTTTTGGTAGTGATTTTATTCGCCTATTAGATGCACAATGAGTTGGAGAATCTGATAAACCCCACTTCCGGTAGTCTAGCTGCAAGAGAAATGCCTTAAATTGCCGTTTGAAGCTTCAACTTTGGGTTCCCAGTTCACGTTATTTGGGTATCGTAAAAAAAAGTCGATTAAGATTTGTCATTTTTGGTAGTGATTTTATTCGCCTATTAGATGCACAATGAGTTGGAGAATCTGATAAACCCCACTTCCGGTAGTCTAGCTGCAAGAGAAATGCCTTAAATTGCCGTTTGAAGCTTTAACTTTGGGTTCCCAGTTCACGCTATTTGGGTATCGTAAAAAAAAGTCGATTAAGATTTGTCATTTTTGGTAGTGATTTTATTCGCCTATTAGATGCACAATGAGTTGGAGAATCTGATAAACCCCACTTCCGGTAGTCTAGCTGCAAGAGAAATGCCTTAAATTGCCGTTTGAAGCTTCAACTTTGGGTTCCCATTTCACGCTATTTGGGTATCGTAAAAAAAAGTCGATTAAGATTTGTCATTTTTGGTAGTGATTTTATTCGCCTATTAGATGCACAATGAGTTGGAGAATCTGATAAACCCCACTTCCGGTAGTCTAGCTGCAAGAGAAATGCCTTAAATTGCCGTTTGAAGCTTCAACTTTGGGTTCCCAGTTCACGCTATTTGGGTATCGTAAAAAAAAGTCGATTAAGATTTGTCATTTTTGGTAGTGATTTTATTCGCCTATTAGATGCACAATGAGTTGGAGAATCTGATAAACCCCACTTCCGGTAGTCTAGCTGCAAGAGAAATGCCTTAAATTGCCGTTTGAAGCTTCAACTTTGGGTTCCCATTTCACGCTATTTGGGTATCGTAAAAAAAAGTCGATTAAGATTTGTCATTTTTGGTAGTGATTTTATTCGCCTATTAGATGCACAATGAGTTGGAGAATCTGATAAACCCCACTTCCGGTAGTCTAGCTGCAAGAGAAATGCCTTAAATTGCCGTTTGAAGCTTCAACTTTGGGTTCCCAGTTCACGCTATTTGGGTATCGTAAAAAAAAGTCGATTAAGATTTGTCATTTTTGGTAGTGATTTTATTCGCCTATTAGATGCACAATGAGTTGGAGAATCTGATAAACCGCACTTCCGGTAGTCTAGCTGCAAGGGAAATGCCTTAATTTGCCGTTTGAAGCTTCAACTTTGGGTTCCCAGTTCACGCTATTTGGGTATCGTAAAAAAAAGTCGATTAAGATTTGTCATTTTTGGTAGTGATTTTATTCGCCTATTAGATGCACAATGAGTTGGAGAATCTGATAAACCCCACTTCCGGTAGTCTAGCTGCAAGAGAAATGCCTTAAATTGCCGTTTGAAGCTTCAACTATGGGTTCCCAGTTCACGCTATTTGGGTATCGTAAAAAAAAGTCGATTAAGATTTGTCATTTTTGGTAGCGATTTTATTCGCCTATTAGATGCATAATGAGTTGGAGAATCTGATAAACCCCACTTCCGGTAGTCTAGCTGCAAGAGAAATGCCTTAAATTGCCGTTTGAAGCTTCAACTTTGGGTTCCCAGTTCACGCTATTTGGGTATCGTAAAAAAAAGTCGATTAAGATTTGTCATTTTTGGTAGCAATTTTATTCGCCTATTAGATGCACAATGAGTTGGAGAATCTGATAAACCCCACTTCCGGTAGTCTAGCTGCAAGTGAAATGCCTTAAATTGCCGTTTGAAGCTTCAACTTTGGGTTCCCAGTTCACGCTATTTGGGTATCGTAAAAAAAAGTCGATTAAGATTTGTCATTTTTGGTAGTCATTTTATTCGCCTATTAGATGCACAATGAGTTGGAGAATCTGATAAACCCCACTTCCGGTAGTCTAGCTGCAAGAGAAATGCCTTAAATTGCCGTTTGAAGCTTCAACTTTGGGTTCCCAGTTCACGCTATTTGGGTATCGTAAAAAAAAGTCGATTAAGATTTGTCATTTTTGGTAGTGATTTTATTCGCCTATTAGATGCACAATGAGTTGGAGAATCTGATAAACCCCACTTCCGGTAGTCTAGCTGCAAGAGAAATGCCTTAAATTGCCGTTTGAAGCTTCAACTTTGGGTTCCCAGTTCACGCTATTTGGGTATCGTAAAAAAAAGTCGATTAAGATTTGTCATTTTTGGTAGTGATTTTATTCGCCTATTAGATGCACAATGAGTTGGAGAATCTGATAAACCCCACTTCCGGTAGTCTAGCTGCAAGAGAAATGCCTTAAATTGCCGTTTGAAGCTTCAAGTTTGGGTTCCCAGTTCACGCTATTTGGGTATCGTAAAAAAAAGTCGATTAAGATTTGTCATTTTTGGTAGTGATTTTATTCGCCTATTAGATGCACAATGAGTTGGAGAATCTGATAAACCCCACTTCCGGTAGTCTAGCTGCAAGAGAAATGCCTTAAATTGCCGTTTGAAGCTTCAACTTTGGGTTCCCAGATCACGCTATTTGGGTATCGTAAAAAAAAGTCGATTAAGATTTGTCATTTTTGGTAGTGATTTTATTCGCCTATTAGATGCACAATGAGTTGGAGAATCTGATAAACCGCACTTCCGGTAGTCTAGCTGCAAGGGAAATGCCTTAAATTGCCGTTTGAAGCTTCAACTTTGGGTTCCCAGTTCACGCTATTTGGGTATCGTAAAAAAAAGTCGATTAAGATTTGTCATTTTTGGTAGTGATTTTATTCGCCTATTAGATGCACAATGAGTTGGAGAATCTGATAAACCCCACTTCCGGTAGTCTAGCTGCAAGAGAAATGCCTTAAATTGCCGTTTGAAGCTTCAACTTTGGGTTCCCAGTTCACGTTATTTGGGTATCGTAAAAAAAAGTCGATTAAGATTTGTCATTTTTGGTAGTGATTTTATTCGCCTATTAGATGCACAATGAGTTGGAGAATCTGATAAACCCCACTTCCGGTAGTCTAGCTGCATGAGAAATGCCTTAAATTGCCGTTTGAAGCTCAACTTTGGGTTCCCAGTTCACGCTATTTGGGTATCGTAAAAAAAAGTCGATTAAGATTTGTCATTTTTGGTAGTGATTTTATTCGCCTATTAGATGCACAATGAGTTGGAGAATCTGATAAACCCCACTTCCGGTAGTCTAGCTGCAAGAGAAATGCCTTAAATTGCCGTTTGAAACTTCAACTTTGGGTTCCCAGTTCACGTTATTTGGGTATCGTCAAAAAAAGTCGATTAAGATTTGTCATTTTTGGTAGTGATTTTATTCGCCTATTAGATGCACAATGAGTTGGAGAATCTGATAAACCCCACTTCCGGTAGTCTAGCTGCAAGAGAAATGCCTTAAATTGCCGTTTGAAGCTTCAACTTTGGGTTCCCAGTTCACGCTATTTGGGTACCGTCAAAAAAAGTCGATTAAGATTTGACATTTTTGGTAGTCATTTTATTCGCCTATTAGATGCACAATGAGTTGGAGAATCTGATAAACCCCACTTCCGGTAGTCTAGCTGCAAGAGAAATGCCTTAAATTGCCGTTTGAAGCTTCAACTTTGGGTTCCCAGTTCACGCTATTTGGGTACCGTCAAAAAAAGTCGATTAAGATTTGTCATTTTTGGTAGTCATTTTATTCGCCTATTAGATGCACAATGAGTTGGAGAATCTGATAAACCCCACTTCCGGTAGTCTAGCTGCAAGAGAAATGCCTTAAATTGCCGTTTGAAGCTTCAACTTTGGGTTCCCAGTTCACGTTATTTGGGTATCGTAAAAAAAAGTCGATTAAGATTTGTCATTTTTGGTAGTCATTTTATTCGCCTATTAGATGCACAATGAGTTGGAGAATCTGATAAACCCCACTTCCGGTAGTCTAGCTGCAAGAGAAATGCCTTAAATTGCCGTTTGAAGCTTCAACTTTGGGTTCCCAGTTCACGCTATTTGGGTATCGTAAAAAAAAGTCGATTAAGATTTGTCATTTTTGGTAGTCATTTTATTCGCCTATTAGATGCACAATGAGTTGGAGAATCTGATAAACCCCACTTCCGGTAGTCTAGCTGCAAGAGAAATGCCTTAAATTGCCGTTTGAAGCTTCAACTTTGGGTTCCCAGTTCACGCTATTTGGGTACCGTCAAAAAAAGTCGATTAAGATTTGTCATTTTTGGTAGTCATTTTATTCGCCTATTAGATGCACAATGAGTTGGAGAATCTGATAAACCCCATTTCCGGTAGTCTAGCTGCAAGAGAAATGCCTTAAATTGCCGTTTGAAGCTTCAACTTTGGGTTCCCAGTTCACGACATTTGGGTATCGTAAAAAAAAGTCGATTAAGATTTGTCATTTTTGGTAGTCATTTTATTCGCCTATTAGATGCACAATGAGTTGGAGAATCTGATAAACCCCACTTCCGGTAGCCTAGCTGCAAGGGAAATGCCTTAAATTGCCGTTTGAAGCTTCAACTTTGGGTTCCCAGTTCACGTTATTTGGGTATCGTAAAAAAAAGTCGATTAAGATTTGTCATTTTTGGTAGTCATTTTATTCGCCTATTAGATGCACAATGAGTTGGAGAATCTGATAAACCCCACTTCCGGTAGTCTAGCTGCAAGAGAAATGCCTTAAATTGCCGTTTGAAGCTTCAACTTTGGGTTCCCAGTTCACGCTATTTGGGTATCGTAAAAAAAAGTCGATTAAGATTTGTCATTTTTGGTAGTCATTTTATTCGCCTATTAGATGCACAATGAGTTGGAGAATCTGATAAACCCCACTTCCGGTAGTCTAGCTGCAAGAGAAATGCGTTAAATTGCCGTTTGAAGCTTCAACTTTGGGTTCCCAGTTCACGCTATTTGGGTACCGTCAAAAAAAGTCGATTAAGATTTGTCATTTTTGGTAGTCATTTTATTCGCCTATTAGATGCACAATTGTCGAACAATCACGTGATCAAGATAAACACTCAGTTGTGGAGCAAGCTGAGGTAAAGAGTAATCCAACCTTGAGGAAGAGAGCTATTTATGGTGCAATGGAGCATCTCATTGTGCTAAAGTGGGACAGTCCATTGCTTGGGCTGTGATTGGCTGCTGGTACCTGAGTGGAGGTATTTCTATATAAATACCAGCTTGATTCAGTTAGTTTGCAGGGTTTGTATTAAGTTACAACCTCCTTTATTTTTGTCTGCCAGCTGGACGCTAGCTGGGACTCTTACACCGGTAAGTTCTGTTTATTGTCTTGTTATTCTACATCTCCTTCCCCCCCATCGCGTGTCGGTAGTGGCCTTTGGGGAGGGATGAGTTCCTTTAAACCTGGCTGGTTGTGTGGAAGTAGTCTGGACAATGCCCGAGGGGGTTTTGTCCGTGTTATTGTAGACGGCTGTGCAGTGTTTGATGTTATTCCAGCGTCGAATGTTTGTGGCACTGGTGTAGGGGTATCGGGTAAGGCACTAGGTCTTGGAACTGGGATTGTTGGCGTATCCAGTTTCCTGAGAAATCGGCGATTTCGTAAGGTAATTCTACCTGATCCGTCAATTCTGATACGGTATTGGTGGTTGGGGAGGGTTTCAATGACCTGACCTGTTGTGTCCCATCGGCGGGTTGTTGGTCGTTGTAGTGCCACTATTTGTCCTTTTTGAAGGGGATTTAAGGTGTGTGCTGTTCTGTTGTATTGCTCTATGAGACGAGCGTTCCGCCGGGACAGACTTAACTCGCGATTTTGGGCTGCGGTTATCCAATTCGCGTGTGGCTTATAGAGTGTGGGGTGGGATGGTATGTAGTCACGTAGTCGGCGGTGGAGTAGTAGTTGAGCAGGGGATAGCCCAATGTTTTGAATGGGCGTATTCCTGTATTGGAGGATGGCTCTTGCTGCACGGTTATTGTCCAATGATCCTTGTGCTCCTGTGTTGCCATTTACGATTCTCTTGGCCGTTTTGACAGCGAGCTCTGCACGACCATTGGATTGTGGGTAACCAGCAGATGATAACCTGTGTTTAACAGCCCAGTCTTTTAAAAATTGCTTGAATGGAAGAGATGTGAAGGGTGGCCCACCATCACTGCTGAGTTCCTCAGGAGCGCCGTAGGTTTGAAATATGTCCCGGCAAATCGAAATAATTCTTGAGGCAGTTGCTTCTCCGTGGCTCAAGTGGTATAGATTCAGCCAGCCTGTTAACCTGTCAGCGCATGCTAAGTAACCATGGTTCCCAACATGGAAGATGTCCATGACGATTTGCTGAAATGGCCAATCAGGAGATGGTGTCAGATTGATTGGCTCTTTTGGTTGACTCGGGGCATTTTTTGAGCAAAACGTACAACCTGCTCTAATGTTACGAATTGAAGCATTCATCCCGGGCCAATAAACAGATTCATTGGCACGTGCCTTCATGCCAACTTCACCTTGGTGTGCAGAATGTAGGCTATGTAATACTTTTGCGCGTTGTGAGGTGGGGATAACAATTCTTTGATCTAAGAGCACTAATCCGTCGTCAACACTTAGGCGGTGCCTCACTTCCCAGTATTCACGGATTTCAGGTGCAGTGAGGATGCGCGTCCTTTGGAATCCATTTTGTATTACTTCAATTAATTTTTTGTACTGCGGGTCGCTGTGTCCCGCCGCACGGATAACGTTTGGTGAGATGAGCTCCAGGTTGTCGTTTGCACCGAATGTTGCTAATAGGGTTGTTGATTTGACCCAGTCATCCATGTTGTCAGACTCTATGATGTCTGATTGAGAGGGTTCAGCAGTGAATACATTTAGGAGTGCTTGTGATATGTCTGCTGGGTTACGTGAGACAGCATCAGAGGCTCTGTGCCATTTCCCAGGGCAGTACTGAATGGTGAATCTGTACCTGAGTGTTTTCTCCTTTAACCTGAATAATCGGGGGTTTTGGATTTTACTAAGGTCTCTATCTCCGAATAATCCTTTTAGTGGTTCATGATCTGTAACCACTATGAGATTCGGGCAACCCATTACAAAAATGCGACACTTTTCCAATGCCCATGCAATTGCTGCTGCCTCGCCTTCAATAGGTGCATATCTGCGTTCAGCATCAATGCAGAATCTGCTACCAGCAAATATCAGGCGCCAACCTTCAGGGCAGCAAACTGGAGCTTTGTCAGTGGTGCATGAGCAATACTTCTGTAGGAGTAGGAAGCCCATTCCTTCTTTGCTCCAATCTGGGGCAAGGCAGGTTATTCGTTCTTTTTGAAATGTTGCAATGCCTTTTCGGACTAAGTCAACTATTACCTTCTTTGACTGCTGAAATGCATCCTCGAGGCTTTTATTCCATGTAAAGTGAGAGTCTCGTTTTACAAGATCACGAAATGGAAGCATGACTGGGCTCAGTGAGTATGCCCAAGCGACTTGGTTGACCAGACCAAACCATGATCTGGCATCGGTGAGCGTTTTTGGTATTGGGAAGCTTAATATTGCCTCCAGCATGGATTTAGAAGGGGTTACACCAGAGGATGTTATCTGGAGGCCACCAAACTGCACTGTGTCTTGGCAAAATTGGAATTTTTCCGTATTTAGTATGATGCCGTTTTTTGCACAATGAAGGAGGAAATCGAAGGTGTGAAAAAAGGCTCCTTCAATGTCAGAGTCATAGAGCAGGGTGTCATCTACGATTTTTACTTTGCGGGGGATGTCTTTTATTACTTCATCATACCTTCGGGTGTAGGCATCTCCAGATGCTAGGTAACCTTGTGGCATCCTCAGGTACATGAACCTTCCCCATTCTGTAATGAAGGTGGTGAGTGGCTGGGACTCTTTATCTAAGGGGATGGAGTGATATCCATCAACAGCATCCAACACCGTTTTCTTTTGTTTAGGTGGCACTTGCAGTGCTAGCTGAAATGGTGACCCTGTATGGTGTGTTTCCCGTTTGCACTGTGAATTCAGGTGTTGGTAGTCTATGGTTCTTCGTGGTTTGCCATTTTTCTTGGCAGTAATTACCATAGTGCTACACCAATCAGTGGGCATGCCGACGGGTACTGGGGTTATGATGCCCCTTTTCACATCTTCCCAAAGGGCCTGTCTTACGGGCTCTTTGAAGTGAAAAGGCACAGGAATTGGGTTATGTCTGGCTTTGGGGACTGCTCCTTCTTTGAGGTGTATATGTGCATTGGGGCCAGACATTGGTGGGAATTCACCATTGTTCTTGAACGCCGTTTCGGCGAATTGATTCAATAGCCAATTCTTGAGTCTATCAATGTTCTGTTCTGTTGGGGAAAAAGGGAGTTTTTTGGGACGCGTTGGAAGTTGTCCCTCGACTTTGCATTGTTTAGTGCTTGCGTCCGATTTTTTATGTGTGCTTGTCAAGGGCAGGTGTTGCATTGCTGTTTGGGGTAATATTGTAGTCGTCGGCTTAGGAAAGTCTTTGGACAGTATCCCTACATCAATGCAGGCTGCTTTGCTGAAGTATAGCCGCTGAATCTTTTTGCATATGTATAGGGCTTGTTTAGTTGTTCTTCCTTGGACGATGAATTCCACAGGGAGCCAACCCTGACAGACAAGTGTAAAGCCTCCCACAGCTCGAACGACTTTTTTTGATGGAATGAGGTTGTTGATAGTGAGCCCCATATTCAGAAGGTGCTTAAGTCCCCCGAGACATATGGTGGCCCCACTGTCAGGAAAGATCGTCATCCTAGTGCTGTGATTTCTGGGGATATTCTTAACTTGTCTGGGATCCGGTTTTGGTGAGAACGGAACAACATACGCATCAATTTCCCTTACCTGGCATGTGTCTTTAGATGTATACGTGCCTGTCGTTTGATTGAATGTGATGTGGGCAATAAGTGTGTCCATGGCAGCTTCATTAGCCTCTGGGCTTTTCCTGACCGCTTGAGCTAGTTTCTTAGCCCGGCATACCCTCGATAGGTGATTGGGCTTCCCACAGTTACTACATGTTTGTCCCCATGCTGGGCATTTTAGCCGGCGGGATCCAGTTCCTGAGGTGCTATGCTGGTGGCTGCCACAACCTAAGCAAGCCCGCTGGTTTGGTTTAACATTGCAGTTGCCATAGGTGCTGGTACGGATCCCCTCGTTGGCTTGTGGTGTACCCTTCTGTCTGCGGTATGTTGATAGCCGAGCAGCAGCTGTATCTGAAGCGCCGGCCATTGAGGTTTGGTCTCGCAATGCTGATTCGAATGCCTCAGCATGACGGATATTTTGCTCAAGGGATTTAAGTGCCCCAGCTTTGGCCAGTAGGTCAGCCTGGAGTGTGTCATTTGCTATTCCACGGATGATCTGGTCCTTGATGTATATATCAGACAGGTCATGCTCACACGAGGGGCAGGTAAAGTTACAATCAACGGCTATGGCTCTGAGGCGGACAAGGTAACTTTGTATTGGCTCATCCGCATCCTGAAACATGGAGGCAAAAGCAAGGCGATGGACAATAGGACTTGACCTTTGGGTGACCAATGCTTCTACCATGTCAAGTAGCTTATCTGGATCAGTGGTAAAGAAGTCAGGGTGTGTGTTGATTATGGCATTTTGCACAGCTTCATCAGCACAATTGTATAAGTGAATATTAGCTTGGGAGCTTGGCATATTCGTCATCTTGGTAAAGACATCCCAGTCAATTCGGAACTTCCTGAATTGCTGTGGTGTCATCTCGAGATTGAGATGAGGAGGCTTGGCTGCTAGTGCCTGAATACGGGTTGTCTGGGTGGTGGATTCCTTAGCCTGCTTGATGATACACAGGGCTTCTCCAATTAAAGTGACTCCCAGCTCCTTAAGCATAGATCGATCCAGCATTTGAAGGCTCTCGATTGTCAGCTTCTCATCCGCAAACCTTGTTGCATGAGTTTTGGCTGAGTCAGTGGATATGCCTGCTTCAATGAAGAAGAGTTCCCAATTGACTGCCATGTCGAACAATCACGTGATCAAGATAAACACTCAGTTGTGGAGAATCTGATAAACCCCACTTCCGGTAGTCTAGCTGCAAGAGAAATGCCTTAAATTGCCGTTTGAAGCTTCAACTTTGGGTTCCCAGTTCACGACATTTGGGTATCGTAAAAAAAAGTCGATTAAGATTTGTCATTTTTGGTAGTCATTTTATTCGCCTATTAGATGCACAATGAGTTGGAGAATCTGATAAACCCCACTTCCGGAAGTCTAGCTGCAAGAGAAATGCGTTAAATTGCCGTTTGAAGCTTCAACTTTGGGTTCCCAGTTCACGCTATTTGGGTACCGTCAAAAAAAGTCGATTAAGATTTGTCATTTTTGGTAGTCATTTTATTCGCCTATTAGATGCACAATGAGTTGGAGAATCTGATAAACCCCACTTCCGGTAGCCTAGCTGCAAGAGAAATGCCTTAAATTGCCGTTTGAAGCTTCAACTTTGGGTTCCCAGTTCACGACATTTGGGTATCGTAAAAAAAAGTCGATTAAGATTTGTCATTTTTGGTAGTCATTTTATTCGCCTATTAGATGCACAATGAGTTGGAGAATCTGATAAACCCCACTTCCGGTAGTCTAGCTGCAAGAGAAATGCCTTAAATTGCCGTTTGAAGCTTCAACTTTGGGTTCCCAGTTCACGTTATTTGGGTATCGTCAAAAAAAGTCGATTAAGATTTGTCATTTTTGGTAGTCATTTTATTCGCCTATTAGATGCACAATGAGTTGGAGAATCTGATAAACCCCACTTCCGGTAGTCTAGCTGCAAGTGAAATGCCTTAAATTGCCGTTTGAAGCTTCAACTTTGGGTTCCCAGTTCACGACATTTGGGTATCGTAAAAAAAAGTCGATTAAGATTTGTCATTTTTGGTAGTCATTTTATTCGCCTATTAGATGCACAATGAGTTGGAGAATCTGATAAACCCCACTTCCGGTAGCCTAGCTGCAAGGGAAATGCCTTAAATTGCCGTTTGAAGCTTCAACTTTGGGTTCCCAGTTCACGTTATTTGGGTATCGTCAAAAAAAGTCGATTAAGATTTGTCATTTTTGGTAGTCATTTTATTCGCCTATTAGATGCACAATGAGTTGGAGAATCTGATAAACCCCACTTCCGGTAGTCTAGCTGCAAGGGAAATGCCTTAAATTGCCGTTTGAAGCTTCAACTTTGGGTTCCCAGTTCACGCTATTTGGGTACCGTCAAAAAAAGTCGATTAAGATTTGTCATTTTTGGTAGTCATTTTATTCGCCTATTAGATGCACAATGAGTTGGAGAATCTGATAAACCCCACTTCCGGTAGTCTAGCTGCAAGAGAAATGCCTTAAATTGCCGTTTGAAGCTTCAACTTTGGGTTCCCAGTTCACGTTATTTGGGTATCGTCAAAAAAAGTCGATTAAGATTTGTCATTTTTGGTACTCATTTTATTCGCCTATTAGATGCACAATGAGTTGGAGAATCTGATAAACCCCACTTCCGGTAGTCTAGCTGCAAGAGAAATGCCTTAAATTGCCGTTTGAAGCTTCAACTTTGGGTTCCCAGTTCACGACATTTGGGTACCGTCAAAAAAAGTCGATTAAGATTTGTCATTTTTGGTAGTCATTTTATTCGCCTATTAGATGCACAATGAGTTGGAGAATCTGATAAACCCCACTTCCGGTAGTCTAGCTGCAAGAGAAATGCCTTAAATTGCCGTTTGAAGCTTCAACTTTGGGTTCCCAGTTCACGTTATTTGGGTATCGTCAAAAAAAGTCGATTAAGATTTGTCATTTTTGGTAGTCATTTTATTCGCCTATTAGATGCACAATGAGTTGGAGAATCTGATAAACCCCACTTCCGGTAGTCTAGCTGCAAGAGAAATGCCTTAAATTGCCGTTTGAAGCTTCAACTTTGGGTTCCCAGTTCACGTTATTTGGGTATCGTCAAAAAAAGTCGATTAAGATTTGTCATTTTTGGTAGTCATTTTATTCGCCTATTAGATGCACAATGAGTTGGAGAATCTGATAAACCCCACTTCCGGTAGTCTAGCTGCAAGAGAAATGCGTTAAATTGCCTTTTGAAGCTTCAACTTTGGGTTCCCAGTTCACGCTATTTGGGTACCGTCAAAAAAAGTCGATTAAGATTTGTCATTTTTGGTAGTCATTTTATTCGCCTATTAGATGCACAATGAGTTGGAGAATCTGATAAACCCCACTTCCGGTAGCCTAGCTGCAAGAGAAATGCCTTAAATTGCCGTTTGAAGCTTCAACTTTGGGTTCCCAGTTCACGACATTTGGGTATCGTAAAAAAAAGTCGATTAAGATTTGTCATTTTTGGTAGTCATTTTATTCGCCTATTAGATGCACAATGAGTTGGAGAATCTGATAAACCCCACTTCCGGTAGCCTAGCTGCAAGAGAAATGCCTTAAATTGCCGTTTGAAGCTTCAACTTTGGGTTCCCAGTTCACGCTATTTGGGTACCGTCAAAAAAAGTCGATTAAGATTTGTCATTTTTGGTAGTCATTTTATTCGCCTATTAGATGCACAATGAGTTGGAGAATCTGATAAACCCCACTTCCGGTAGTCTAGCTGCAAGAGAAATGCCTTAAATTGCCGTTTGAAGCTTCAACTTTGGGTTCCCAGTTCACGACATTTGGGTATCGTAAAAAAAAGTCGATTAAGATTTGTCATTTTTGGTAGTCATTTTATTCGCCTATTAGATGCACAATGAGTTGGAGAATCTGATAAACCCCACTTCCGGTAGCCTAGCTGCAAGAGAAATGCCTTAAATTGCCGTTTGAAGCTTCAACTTTGGGTTCCCAGTTCACGACATTTGGGTACCGTCAAAAAAAGTCGATTAAGATTTGTCATTTTTGGTAGTCATTTTATTCGCCTATTAGATGCACAATGAGTTGGAGAATCTGATAAACCCCACTTCCGGTAGTCTAGCTGCAAGAGAAATGCCTTAAATTGCCGTTTGAAGCTTCAACTTTGGGTTCCCAGTTCACGTTATTTGGGTATCGTCAAAAAAAGTCGATTAAGATTTGTCATTTTTGGTAGTCATTTTATTCGCCTATTAGATGCACAATGAGTTGGAGAATCTGATAAACCCCACTTCCGGTAGTCTAGCTGCAAGAGAAATGCCTTAAATTGCCGTTTGAAGCTTCAACTTTGGGTTCCCAGTTCACGTTATTTGGGTATCGTCAAAAAAAGTCGATTAAGATTTGTCATTTTTGGTAGTCATTTTATTCGCCTATTAGATGCACAATGAGTTGGAGAATCTGATAAACCCCACTTCCGGTAGTCTAGCTGCAAGAGAAATGCGTTAAATTGCCGTTTGAAGCTTCAACTTTGGGTTCCCAGTTCACGCTATTTGGGTACCGTCAAAAAAAGTCGATTAAGATTTGTCATTTTTGGTAGTCATTTTATTCGCCTATTAGATGCACAATGAGTTGGAGAATCTGATAAACCCCACTTCCGGTAGCCTAGCTGCAAGAGAAATGCCTTAAATTGCCGTTTGAAGCTTCAACTTTGGGTTCCCAGTTCACGACATTTGGGTATCGTAAAAAAAAGTCGATTAAGATTTGTCATTTTTGGTAGTCATTTTATTCGCCTATTAGATGCACAATGAGTTGGAGAATCTGATAAACCCCACTTCCGGTAGCCTAGCTGCAAGAGAAATGCCTTAAATTGCCGTTTGAAGCTTCAACTTTGGGTTCCCAGTTCACGCTATTTGGGTACCGTCAAAAAAAGTCGATTAAGATTTGTCATTTTTGGTAGTCATTTTATTCGCCTATTAGATGCACAATGAGTTGGAGAATCTGATAAACCCCACTTCCGGTAGTCTAGCTGCAAGAGAAATGCCTTAAATTGCCGTTTGAAGCTTCAACTTTGGGTTCCCAGTTCACGACATTTGGGTATCGTAAAAAAAAGTCGATTAAGATTTGTCATTTTTGGTAGTCATTTTATTCGCCTATTAGATGCACAATGAGTTGGAGAATCTGATAAACCCCACTTCCGGTAGTCTAGCTGCAAGAGAAATGCCTTAAATTGCCGTTTGAAGCTTCAACTTTGGGTTCCCAGTTCACGTTATTTGGGTATCGTCAAAAAAAGTCGATTAAGATTTGTCATTTTTGGTAGTCATTTTATTCGCCTATTAGATGCACAATGAGTTGGAGAATCTGATAAACCCCACTTCCGGTAGTCTAGCTGCAAGTGAAATGCCTTAAATTGCCGTTTGAAGCTTCAACTTTGGGTTCCCAGTTCACGACATTTGGGTATCGTAAAAAAAAGTCGATTAAGATTTGTCATTTTTGGTAGTCATTTTATTCGCCTATTAGATGCACAATGAGTTGGAGAATCTGATAAACCCCACTTCCGGTAGCCTAGCTGCAAGGGAAATGCCTTAAATTGCCGTTTGAAGCTTCAACTTTGGGTTCCCAGTTCACGTTATTTGGGTATCGTCAAAAAAAGTCGATTAAGATTTGTCATTTTTGGTAGTCATTTTATTCGCCTATTAGATGCACAATGAGTTGGAGAATCTGATAAACCCCACTTCCGGTAGTCTAGCTGCAAGGGAAATGCCTTAAATTGCCGTTTGAAGCTTCAACTTTGGGTTCCCAGTTCACGCTATTTGGGTACCGTCAAAAAAAGTCGATTAAGATTTGTCATTTTTGGTAGTCATTTTATTCGCCTATTAGATGCACAATGAGTTGGAGAATCTGATAAACCCCACTTCCGGTAGTCTAGCTGCAAGAGAAATGCCTTAAATTGCCGTTTGAAGCTTCAACTTTGGGTTCCCAGTTCACGTTATTTGGGTATCGTCAAAAAAAGTCGATTAAGATTTGTCATTTTTGGTACTCATTTTATTCGCCTATTAGATGCACAATGAGTTGGAGAATCTGATAAACCCCACTTCCGGTAGTCTAGCTGCAAGAGAAATGCCTTAAATTGCCGTTTGAAGCTTCAACTTTGGGTTCCCAGTTCACGTTATTTGGGTATCGTCAAAAAAAGTCGATTAAGATTTGTCATTTTTGGTAGTCATTTTATTCGCCTATTAGATGCACAATGAGTTGGAGAATCTGATAAACCACACTTCCGGTAGTCTAACTGCAAGTGAAATGCGTTAAATTGCCGTTTGAAGCTTCAACTTTGGGTTCCCAGTTCACGCTATTTGGGTACCGTCAAAAAAAGTCGATTAAGATTTGTCATTTTTGGTAGTCATTTTATTCGCCTATTAGATGCACAATGAGTTGGAGAATCTGATAAACCCCACTTCCGGTAGCCTAGCTGCAAGAGAAATGCCTTAAATTGCCGTTTGAAGCTTCAACTTTGGGTTCCCAGTTCACGACATTTAGGTATCGTAAAAAAAAGTCGATTAAGATTTGTCATTTTTGGTAGTGATTTTATTCGCCTATTAGATGCACAATGAGTTGGAGAATCTGATAAACCCCACTTCCGGTAGCCTAGCTGCAAGAGAAATGCCTTAAATTGCCGTTTGAAGCTTCAACTTTGGGTTCCCAGTTCACGCTATTTGGGTACCGTCAAAAAAAGTCGATTAAGATTTGTCATTTTTGGTAGTCATTTTATTCGCCTATTAGATGCACAATTGTCGAACAATCACGTGATCAAGATAAACACTCAGTTGTGGAGCAAGCTGAGGTAAAGAGTAATCCAACCTTGAGGAAGAGAGCTATTTATGGTGCAATGGAGCATCTCATTGTGCTAAAGTGGGACAGTCCATTGCTTGGGCTGTGATTGGCTGCTGGTACCTGAGTGGAGGTATTTCTATATAAATACCAGCTTGATTCAGTTAGTTTGCAGGGTTTGTATTAAGTTACAACCTCCTTTATTTTTGTCTGCCAGCTGGACGCTAGCTGGGACTCTTACACCGGTAAGTGCTGTTTATTGTCTTGTTATTCTACATCTCCTTCCCCCCCATCGCGTGTCGGTAGTGGCCTTTGGGGAGGGATGAGTTCCTTTAAACCTGGCTGGTTGTGTGGAAGTAGTCTGGACAATGCCCGAGGGGGTTTTGTCCGTGTTATTGTAGACGGCTGTGCAGTGTTTGATGTTATTCCAGCGTCGAATGTTTGTGGCACTGGTGTAGGGGTATCGGGTAAGGCACTAGGTCTTGGAACTGGGATTGTTGGCGTATCCAGTTTCCTGAGAAATCGGCGATTTCGTAAGGTAATTCTACCTGATCCGTCAATTCTGATACGGTATTGGTGGTTGGGGAGGGTTTCAATGACCTGACCTGTTGTGTCCCATCGGCGGGTTGTTGGTCGTTGTAGTGCCACTATTTGTCCTTTTTGAAGGGGATTTAAGGTGTGTGCTGTTCTGTTGTATTGCTCTATGAGACGAGCGTTCCGCCGGGACAGACTTAACTCGCGATTTTGGGCTGCGGTTATCCAATTCGCGTGTGGCTTATAGAGTGTGGGGTGGGATGGTATGTAGTCACGTAGTCGGCGGTGGAGTAGTAGTTGAGCAGGGGATAGCCCAATGTTTTGAATGGGCGTATTCCTGTATTGGAGGATGGCTCTTGCTGCACGGTTATTGTCCAATGATCCTTGTGCTCCTGTGTTGCCATTTACGATTCTCTTGGCCGTTTTGACAGCGAGCTCTGCACGACCATTGGATTGTGGGTAACCAGCAGATGATAACCTGTGTTTAACAGCCCAGTCTTTTAAAAATTGCTTGAATGGAAGAGATGTGAAGGGTGGCCCACCATCACTGCTGAGTTCCTCAGGAGCGCCGTAGGTTTGAAATATGTCCCGGCAAATCGAAATAATTCTTGAGGCAGTTGCTTCTCCGTGGCTCAAGTGGTATAGATTCAGCCAGCCTGTTAACCTGTCAGCGCATGCTAAGTAACCATGGTTCCCAACATGGAAGATGTCCATGACGATTTGCTGAAATGGCCAATCAGGAGATGGTGTCAGATTGATTGGCTCTTTTGGTTGACTCGGGGCATTTTTTGAGCAAAACGTACAACCTGCTCTAATGTTACGAATTGAAGCATTCATCCCGGGCCAATAAACAGATTCATTGGCACGTGCCTTCATGCCAACTTCACCTTGGTGTGCAGAATGTAGGCTATGTAATACTTTTGCGCGTTGTGAGGTGGGGATAACAATTCTTTGATCTAAGAGCACTAATCCGTCGTCAACACTTAGGCGGTGCCTCACTTCCCAGTATTCACGGATTTCAGGTGCAGTGAGGATGCGCGTCCTTTGGAATCCATTTTGTATTACTTCAATTAATTTTTTGTACTGCGGGTCGCTGTGTCCCGCCGCACGGATAACGTTTGGTGAGATGAGCTCCAGGTTGTCGTTTGCACCGAATGTTGCTAATAGGGTTGTTGATTTGACCCAGTCATCCATGTTGTCAGACTCTATGATGTCTGATTGAGAGGGTTCAGCAGTGAATACATTTAGGAGTGCTTGTGATATGTCTGCTGGGTTACGTGAGACAGCATCAGAGGCTCTGTGCCATTTCCCAGGGCAGTACTGAATGGTGAATCTGTACCTGAGTGTTTTCTCCTTTAACCTGAATAATCGGGGGTTTTGGATTTTACTAAGGTCTCTATCTCCGAATAATCCTTTTAGTGGTTCATGATCTGTAACCACTATGAGATTCGGGCAACCCATTACAAAAATGCGACACTTTTCCAATGCCCATGCAATTGCTGCTGCCTCGCCTTCAATAGGTGCATATCTGCGTTCAGCATCAATGCAGAATCTGCTACCAGCAAATATCAGGCGCCAACCTTCAGGGCAGCAAACTGGAGCTTTGTCAGTGGTGCATGAGCAATACTTCTGTAGGAGTAGGAAGCCCATTCCTTCTTTGCTCCAATCTGGGGCAAGGCAGGTTATTCGTTCTTTTTGAAATGTTGCAATGCCTTTTCGGACTAAGTCAACTATTACCTTCTTTGACTGCTGAAATGCATCCTCGAGGCTTTTATTCCATGTAAAGTGAGAGTCTCGTTTTACAAGATCACGAAATGGAAGCATGACTGGGCTCAGTGAGTATGCCCAAGCGACTTGGTTGACCAGACCAAACCATGATCTGGCATCGGTGAGCGTTTTTGGTATTGGGAAGCTTAATATTGCCTCCAGCATGGATTTAGAAGGGGTTACACCAGAGGATGTTATCTGGAGGCCACCAAACTGCACTGTGTCTTGGCAAAATTGGAATTTTTCCGTATTTAGTATGATGCCGTTTTTTGCACAATGAAGGAGGAAATCGAAGGTGTGAAAAAAGGCTCCTTCAATGTCAGAGTCATAGAGCAGGGTGTCATCTACGATTTTTACTTTGCGGGGGATGTCTTTTATTACTTCATCATACCTTCGGGTGTAGGCATCTCCAGATGCTAGGTAACCTTGTGGCATCCTCAGGTACATGAACCTTCCCCATTCTGTAATGAAGGTGGTGAGTGGCTGGGACTCTTTATCTAAGGGGATGGAGTGATATCCATCAACAGCATCCAACACCGTTTTCTTTTGTTTAGGTGGCACTTGCAGTGCTAGCTGAAATGGTGACCCTGTATGGTGTGTTTCCCGTTTGCACTGTGAATTCAGGTGTTGGTAGTCTATGGTTCTTCGTGGTTTGCCATTTTTCTTGGCAGTAATTACCATAGTGCTACACCAATCAGTGGGCATGCCGACGGGTACTGGGGTTATGATGCCCCTTTTCACATCTTCCCAAAGGGCCTGTCTTACGGGCTCTTTGAAGTGAAAAGGCACAGGAATTGGGTTATGTCTGGCTTTGGGGACTGCTCCTTCTTTGAGGTGTATATGTGCATTGGGGCCAGACATTGGTGGGAATTCACCATTGTTCTTGAACGCCGTTTCGGCGAATTGATTCAATAGCCAATTCTTGAGTCTATCAATGTTCTGTTCTGTTGGGGAAAAAGGGAGTTTTTTGGGACGCGTTGGAAGTTGTCCCTCGACTTTGCATTGTTTAGTGCTTGCGTCCGATTTTTTATGTGTGCTTGTCAAGGGCAGGTGTTGCATTGCTGTTTGGGGTAATATTGTAGTCGTCGGCTTAGGAAAGTCTTTGGACAGTATCCCTCAATCAATGCAGGCTGCTTTGCTGAAGTATAGCCGCTGAATCTTTTTGCATATGTATAGGGCTTGTTTAGTTGTTCTTCCTTGGACGATGAATTCCACAGGGAGCCAACCCTGACAGACAAGTGTAAAGCCTCCCACAGCTCGAACGACTTTTTTTGATGGAATGAGGTTGTTGATAGTGAGCCCCATATTCAGAAGGTGCTTAAGTCCCCCGAGACATATGGTGGCCCCACTGTCAGGAAAGATCGTCATCCTAGTGCTGTGATTTCTGGGGATATTCTTAACTTGTCTGGGATCCGGTTTTGGTGAGAACGGAACAACATACGCATCAATTTCCCTTACCTGGCATGTGTCTTTAGATGTATACGTGCCTGTCGTTTGATTGAATGTGATGTGGGCAATAAGTGTGTCCATGGCAGCTTCATTAGCCTCTGGGCTTTTCCTGACCGCTTGAGCTAGTTTCTTAGCCCGGCATACCCTCGATAGGTGATTGGGCTTCCCACAGTTACTACATGTTTGTCCCCATGCTGGGCATTTTAGCCGGCGGGATCCAGTTCCTGAGGTGCTATGCTGGTGGCTGCCACAACCTAAGCAAGCCCGCTGGTTTGGTTTAACATTGCAGTTGCCATAGGTGCTGGTACGGATCCCCTCGTTGGCTTGTGGTGTACCCTTCTGTCTGCGGTATGTTGATAGCCGAGCAGCAGCTGTATCTGAAGCGCCGGCCATTGAGGTTTGGTCTCGCAATGCTGATTCGAATGCCTCAGCATGACGGATATTTTGCTCAAGGGATTTAAGTGCCCCAGCTTTGGCCAGTAGGTCAGCCTGGAGTGTGTCATTTGCTATTCCACGGATGATCTGGTCCTTGATGTATATATCAGACAGGTCATGCTCACACGAGGGGCAGGTAAAGTTACAATCAACGGCTATGGCTCTGAGGCGGACAAGGTAACTTTGTATTGGCTCATCCGCATCCTGAAACATGGAGGCAAAAGCAAGGCGATGGACAATAGGACTTGACCTTTGGGTGACCAATGCTTCTACCATGTCAAGTAGCTTATCTGGATCAGTGGTAAAGAAGTCAGGGTGTGTGTTGATTATGGCATTTTGCACAGCTTCATCAGCACAATTGTATAAGTGAATATTAGCTTGGGAGCTTGGCATATTCGTCATCTTGGTAAAGACATCCCAGTCAATTCGGAACTTCCTGAATTGCTGTGGTGTCATCTCGAGATTGAGATGAGGAGGCTTGGCTGCTAGTGCCTGAATACGGGTTGTCTGGGTGGTGGATTCCTTAGCCTGCTTGATGATACACAGGGCTTCTCCAATTAAAGTGACTCCCAGCTCCTTAAGCATAGATCGATCCAGCATTTGAAGGCTCTCGATTGTCAGCTTCTCATCCGCAAACCTTGTTGCATGAGTTTTGGCTGAGTCAGTGGATATGCCTGCTTCAATGAAGAAGAGTTCCCAATTGACTGCCATGTCGAACAATCACGTGATCAAGATAAACACTCAGTTGTGGAGAATCTGATAAACCCCACTTCCGGTAGTCTAGCTGCAAGAGAAATGCCTTAAATTGCCGTTTGAAGCTTCAACTTTGGGTTCCCAGTTCACGTTATTTGGGTATCGTAAAAAAAAGTCGATTAAGATTTGTCATTTTTGGTAGTCATTTTATTCGCCTATTAGATGCACAATGAGTTGGAGAATCTGATAAACCCCACTTCCGGTAGTCTAGCTGCAAGAGAAATGCGTTAAATTGCCGTTTGAAGCTTCAACTTTGGGTTCCCAGTTCACGCTATTTGGGTACCGTCAAAAAAAGTCGATTAAGATTTGTCATTTTTGGTAGTCATTTTATTCGCCTATTAGATGCACAATGAGTTGGAGAATCTGATAAACCCCACTTCCGGTAGCCTAGCTGCAAGAGAAATGCCTTAAATTGCCGTTTGAAGCTTCAACTTTGGGTTCCCAGTTCACGACATTTGGGTATCGTAAAAAAAAGTCGATTAAGATTTGTCATTTTTGGTAGTCATTTTATTCGCCTATTAGATGCACAATGAGTTGGAGAATCTGATAAACCCCACTTCCGGTAGCCTAGCTGCAAGAGAAATGCCTTAAATTGCCGTTTGAAGCTTCAACTTTGGGTTCCCAGTTCACGCTATTTGGGTACCGTCAAAAAAAGTCGATTAAGATTTGTCATTTTTGGTAGTCATTTTATTCGCCTATTAGATGCACAATGAGTTGGAGAATCTGATAAACCCCACTTCCGGTAGTCTAGCTGCAAGAGAAATGCCTTAAATTGCCGTTTGAAGCTTCAACTTTGGGTTCCCAGTTCACGACATTTGGGTATCGTAAAAAAAAGTCGATTAAGATTTGTCATTTTTGGTAGTCATTTTATTCGCCTATTAGATGCACAATGAGTTGGAGAATCTGATAAACCCCACTTCCGGTAGTCTAGCTGCAAGAGAAATGCGTTAAATTGCCGTTTGAAGCTTCAACTTTGGGTTCCCAGTTCACGCTATTTGGGTACCGTCAAAAAAAGTCGATTAAGATTTGTCATTTTTGGTAGTCATTTTATTCGCCTATTAGATGCACAATGAGTTGGAGAATCTGATAAACCCCACTTCCGGTAGCCTAGCTGCAAGAGAAATGCCTTAAATTGCCGTTTGAAGCTTCAACTTTGGGTTCCCAGTTCACGACATTTGGGTATCGTAAAAAAAAGTCGATTAAGATTTGTCATTTTTGGTAGTCATTTTATTCGCCTATTAGATGCACAATGAGTTGGAGAATCTGATAAACCCCACTTCCGGTAGTCTAGCTGCAAGAGAAATGCCTTAAATTGCCGTTTGAAGCTTCAACTTTGGGTTCCCAGTTCACGTTATTTGGGTATCGTCAAAAAAAGTCGATTAAGATTTGTCATTTTTGGTAGTCATTTTATTCGCCTATTAGATGCACAATGAGTTGGAGAATCTGATAAACCCCACTTCCGGTAGTCTAGCTGCAAGAGAAATGCCTTAAATTGCCGTTTGAAGCTTCAACTTTGGGTTCCCAGTTCACGACATTTGGGTACCGTCAAAAAAAGTCGATTAAGATTTGTCATTTTTGGTAGTCATTTTATTCGCCTATTAGATGCACAATGAGTTGGAGAATCTGATAAACCCCACTTCCGGTAGTCTAGCTGCAAGAGAAATGCCTTAAATTGCCGTTTGAAGCTTCAACTTTGGGTTCCCAGTTCACGTTATTTGGGTATCGTCAAAAAAAGTCGATTAAGATTTGTCATTTTTGGTAGTCATTTTATTCGCCTATTAGATGCACAATGAGTTGGAGAATCTGATAAACCCCACTTCCGGTAGTCTAGCTGCAAGAGAAATGCCTTAAATTGCCGTTTGAAGCTTCAACTTTGGGTTCCCAGTTCACGTTATTTGGGTATCGTCAAAAAAAGTCGATTAAGATTTGTCATTTTTGGTAGTCATTTTATTCGCCTATTAGATGCACAATGAGTTGGAGAATCTGATAAACCCCACTTCCGGTAGTCTAGCTGCAAGTGAAATGCCTTAAATTGCCGTTTGAAGCTTCAACTTTGGGTTCCCAGTTCACGACATTTGGGTATCGTAAAAAAAAGTCGATTAAGATTTGTCATTTTTGGTAGTCATTTTATTCGCCTATTAGATGCACAATGAGTTGGAGAATCTGATAAACCCCACTTCCGGTAGCCTAGCTGCAAGGGAAATGCCTTAAATTGCCGTTTGAAGCTTCAACTTTGGGTTCCCAGTTCACGTTATTTGGGTATCGTCAAAAAAAGTCGATTAAGATTTGTCATTTTTGGTAGTCATTTTATTCGCCTATTAGATGCACAATGAGTTGGAGAATCTGATAAACCCCACTTCCGGTAGTCTAGCTGCAAGGGAAATGCCTTAAATTGCCGTTTGAAGCTTCAACTTTGGGTTCCCAGTTCACGCTATTTGGGTACCGTCAAAAAAAGTCGATTAAGATTTGTCATTTTTGGTAGTCATTTTATTCGCCTATTAGATGCACAATGAGTTGGAGAATCTGATAAACCCCACTTCCGGTAGTCTAGCTGCAAGAGAAATGCCTTAAATTGCCGTTTGAAGCTTCAACTTTGGGTTCCCAGTTCACGTTATTTGGGTATCGTCAAAAAAAGTCGATTAAGATTTGTCATTTTTGGTACTCATTTTATTCGCCTATTAGATGCACAATGAGTTGGAGAATCTGATAAACCCCACTTCCGGTAGTCTAGCTGCAAGAGAAATGCCTTAAATTGCCGTTTGAAGCTTCAACTTTGGGTTCCCAGTTCACGACATTTGGGTACCGTCAAAAAAAGTCGATTAAGATTTGTCATTTTTGGTAGTCATTTTATTCGCCTATTAGATGCACAATGAGTTGGAGAATCTGATAAACCCCACTTCCGGTAGTCTAGCTGCAAGAGAAATGCCTTAAATTGCCGTTTGAAGCTTCAACTTTGGGTTCCCAGTTCACGTTATTTGGGTATCGTCAAAAAAAGTCGATTAAGATTTGTCATTTTTGGTAGTCATTTTATTCGCCTATTAGATGCACAATGAGTTGGAGAATCTGATAAACCCCACTTCCGGTAGTCTAGCTGCAAGAGAAATGCCTTAAATTGCCGTTTGAAGCTTCAACTTTGGGTTCCCAGTTCACGACATTTGGGTATCGTAAAAAAAAGTCGATTAAGATTTGTCATTTTTGGTAGTCATTTTATTCGCCTATTAGATGCACAATGAGTTGGAGAATCTGATAAACCCCACTTCCGGTAGTCTAGCTGCAAGAGAAATGCGTTAAATTGCCGTTTGAAGCTTCAACTTTGGGTTCCCAGTTCACGATATTTGGGTACCGTCAAAAAAAGTCGATTAAGATTTGTCATTTTTGGTAGTCATTTTATTCGCCTATTAGATGCACAATGAGTTGGAGAATCTGATAAACCCCACTTCCGGTAGCCTAGCTGCAAGAGAAATGCCTTAAATTGCCGTTTGAAGCTTCAACTTTGGGTTCCCAGTTCACGACATTTGGGTATCGTAAAAAAAAGTCGATTAAGATTTGTCATTTTTGGTAGTCATTTTATTCGCCTATTAGATGCACAATGAGTTGGAGAATCTGATAAACCCCACTTCCGGTAGTCTAGCTGCAAGAGAAATGCCTTAAATTGCCGTTTGAAGCTTCAACTTTGGGTTCCCAGTTCACGTTATTTGGGTATCGTCAAAAAAAGTCGATTAAGATTTGTCATTTTTGGTAGTCATTTTATTCGCCTATTAGATGCACAATGAGTTGGAGAATCTGATAAACCCCACTTCCGGTAGTCTAGCTGCAAGTGAAATGCCTTAAATTGCCGTTTGAAGCTTCAACTTTGGGTTCCCAGTTCACGACATTTGGGTATCGTCAAAAAAAGTCGATTAAGATTTGTCATTTTTGGTAGTCATTTTATTCGCCTATTAGATGCACAATGAGTTGGAGAATCTGATAAACCCCACTTCCGGTAGCCTAGCTGCAAGGGAAATGCCTTAAATTGCCGTTTGAAGCTTCAACTTTGGGTTCCCAGTTCACGTTATTTGGGTATCGTCAAAAAAAGTCGATTAAGATTTGTCATTTTTGGTAGTCATTTTATTCGCCTATTAGATGCACAATGAGTTGGAGAATCTGATAAACCCCACTTCCGGTAGTCTAGCTGCAAGGGAAATGCCTTAAATTGCCGTTTGAAGCTTCAACTTTGGGTTCCCAGTTCACGCTATTTGGGTACCGTCAAAAAAAGTCGATTAAGATTTGTCATTTTTGGTAGTCATTTTATTCGCCTATTAGATGCACAATGAGTTGGAGAATCTGATAAACCCCACTTCCGGTAGTCTAGCTGCAAGAGAAATGCCTTAAATTGCCGTTTGAAGCTTCAACTTTGGGTTCCCAGTTCACGACATTTGGGTATCGTAAAAAAAAGTCGATTAAGATTTGTCATTTTTGGTAGTCATTTTATTCGCCTATTAGATGCACAATGAGTTGGAGAATCTGATAAACCCCACTTCCGGTAGCCTAGCTGCAAGGGAAATGCCTTAAATTGCCGTTTGAAGCTTCAACTTTGTGTTCCCAGTTCACGTTATTTGGGTATCGTAAAAAAAAGTCGATTAAGATTTGTCATTTTTGGTAGTCATTTTATTCGCCTATTAGATGCACAATGAGTTGGAGAATCTGATAAACCCCACTTCCGGTAGTCTAGCTGCAAGAGAAATGCCTTAAATTGCCGTTTGAAGCTTCAACTTTGGGTTCCCAGTTCACGTTATTTGGGTATCGTCAAAAAAAGTCGATTAAGATTTGTCATTTTTGGTAGTCATTTTATTCGCCTATTAGATGCACAATGAGTTGGAGAATCTGATAAACCCCACTTCCGGTAGTCTAGCTGCAAGAGAAATGCCTTAAATTGCCGTTTGAAGCTTCAACTTTGGGTTCCCAGTTCACGCTATTTGGGTACCGTCAAAAAAAGTCGATTAAGATTTGTCATTTTTGGTAGTCATTTTATTCGCCTATTAGATGCACAATGAGTTGGAGAATCTGATAAACCCCACTTCCGGTAGTCTAGCTGCAAGAGAAATGCCTTAAATTGCCGTTTGAAGCTTCAACTTTGGGTTCCCAGTTCACGCTATTTGGGTACCGTCAAAAAAAGTCGATTAAGATTTGTCATTTTTGGTAGTCATTTTATTCGCCTATTAGATGCACAATGAGTTGGAGAATCTGATAAACCCCACTTCCGGTAGTCTAGCTGCAAGAGAAATGCCTTAAATTGCCGTTTGAAGCTTCAACTTTGGGTTCCCAGTTCACGACATTTGGGTATCGTAAAAAAAAGTCGATTAAGATTTGTCATTTTTGGTAGTCATTTTATTCGCCTATTAGATGCACAATGAGTTGGAGAATCTGATAAACCCCACTTCCGGTAGCCTAGCTGCAAGGGAAATGCCTTAAATTGCCGTTTGAAGCTTCAACTTTGGGTTCCCAGTTCACGTTATTTGGGTACCGTCAAAAAAAGTCGATTAAGATTTGTCATTTTTGGTAGTCATTTTATTCGCCTATTAGATGCACAATGAGTTGGAGAATCTGATAAACCTCACTTCCGGTAGTCTAGCTGCAAGAGAAATGCCTTAAATTGCCGTTTGAAGCTTCAACTTTGGGTTCCCAGTTCACGACATTTGGGTATCGTAAAAAAAAGTCGATTAAGATTTGTCATTTTTGGTAGTCATTTTATTCGCCTATTAGATGCACAATGAGTTGGAGAATCTGATAAACCCCACTTCCGGTAGTCTAGCTGCAAGAAAAATACCTTAAATTGCCGTTTGAAGCTTCAACTTTGGGTTCCCAGTTCACGACATTTGGGTATCGTAAAAAAAAGTCGATTAAGATTTGTCATTTTTGGTAGTCATTTTATTCGCCTATTAGATGCACAATGAGTTGGAGAATCTGATAAACCCCACTTCCGGTAGTCTAGCTGCAAGAGAAATGCCTTAAATTGCCGTTTGAAGCTTCAACTTTGGGTTCCCAGTTCACGCTATTTGGGTACCGTCAAAAAAAGTCGATTAAGATTTGTCATTTTTGGTAGTCATTTTATTCGTCTATTAGATGCACAATGAGTTGGAGAATCTGATAAACCCCACTTCCGGTAGTCTAGCTGCAAGAGAAATGCCTTAAATTGCCGTTTGAAGCTTCAACTTTGGGTTCCCAGTTCACGCTATTTGGGTACCGTCAAAAAAAGTCGATTAAGATTTGTCATTTTTGGTAGTCATTTTATTCGCCTATTAGATGCACAATGAGTTGGAGAATCTGATAAACCCCACTTCCGGTAGTCTAGCTGCAAAAGAAATGCCTTAAATTGCCGTTTGAAGCTTCAACTTTGGGTTCCCAGTTCACGCTATTTGGGTACCGTCAAAAAAAGTCGATTAAGATTTGTCATTTTTGGTAGTCATTTTATTCGCCTATTAGATGCACAATGAGTTGGAGAATCTGATAAACCCCACTTCCGGTAGTCTAGCTGCAAGAGAAATGCCTTAAATTGCCGTTTGAAGCTTCAACTTTGGGTTCCCAGTTCACGCTATTTGGGTACCGTCAAAAAAAGTCGATTAAGATTTGTCATTTTTGGTAGTCATTTTATTCGCCTATTAGATGCACAATGAGTTGGAGAATCTGATAAACCCCACTTCCGGTAGTCTAGCTGCAAGGGAAATGCCTTAAATTGCCGTTTGAAGCTTCAACTTTGGGTTCCCAGTTCACGTTATTTGGGTATCGTCAAAAAAAGTCGATTAAGATTTGTCATTTTTGGTAGTCATTTTATTCGCCTATTAGATGCACAATGAGTTGGAGAATCTGATAAACCCCACTTCCGGTAGTCTAGCTGCAAGAGAAATGCCTTAAATTGCCGTTTGAAGCTTCAACTTTGGGTTCCCAGTTCACGACATTTGGGTATCGTAAAAAAAAGTCGATTAAGATTTGTCATTTTTGGTAGTCATTTTATTCGCCTATTAGATGCACAATGAGTTGGAGAATCTGATAAACCCCACTTCCGGTAGCCTAGCTGCAAGGGAAATGCCTTAAATTGCCGTTTGAAGCTTCAACTTTGGGTTCCCAGTTCACGTTATTTGGGTATCGTAAAAAAAAGTCGATTAAGATTTGTCATTTTTGGTAGTCATTTTATTCGCCTATTAGATGCACAATGAGTTGGAGAATCTGATAAACCCCACTTCCGGTAGTCTAGCTGCAAGAGAAATGCCTTAAATTGCCGTTTGAAGCTTCAACTTTGGGTTCCCAGTTCACGTTATTTGGGTATCGTCAAAAAAAGTCGATTAAGATTTGTCATTTTTGGTAGTCATTTTATTCGCCTATTAGATGCACAATGAGTTGGAGAATCTGATAAACCCCACTTCCGGTAGTCTAGCTGCAAGAGAAATGCCTTAAATTGCCGTTTGAAGCTTCAACTTTGGGTTCCCAGTTCACGCTATTTGGGTACCGTCAAAAAAAGTCGATTAAGATTTGTCATTTTTGGTAGTCATTTTATTCGCCTATTAGATGCACAATGAGTTGGAGAATCTGATAAACCCCACTTCCGGTAGTCTAGCTGCAAGAGAAATGCCTTAAATTGCCGTTTGAAGCTTCAACTTTGGGTTCCCAGTTCACGCTATTTGGGTACCGTCAAAAAAAGTCGATTAAGATTTGTCATTTTTGGTAGTCATTTTATTCGCCTATTAGATGCACAATGAGTTGGAGAATCTGATAAACCCCACTTCCGGTAGTCTAGCTGCAAGGGAAATGCCTTAAATTGCCGTTTGAAGCTTCAACTTTGGGTTCCCAGTTCACGTTATTTGGGTATCGTCAAAAAAAGTCGATTAAGATTTGTCATTTTTGGTAGTCATTTTATTCGCCTATTAGATGCACAATGAGTTGGAGAATCTGATAAACCCCACTTCCGGTAGCCTAGCTGCAAGGGAAATGCCTTAAATTGCCGTTTGAAGCTTCAACTTTGGGTTCCCAGTTCACGTTATTTGGGTATCGTCAAAAAAAGTCGATTAAGATTTGTCATTTTTGGTAGTCATTTTATTCGCCTATTAGATGCACAATGAGTTGGAGAATCTGATAAACCCCACTTCCGGTAGTCTAGCTGCAAGAGAAATGCCTTAAATTGCCGTTTGAAGCTTCAACTTTGGGTTCCCAGTTCACGTTATTTGGGTATCGTCAAAAAAAGTCGATTAAGATTTGTCATTTTTGGTAGTCATTTTATTCGCCTATTAGATGCACAATGAGTTGGAGAATCTGATAAACCCCACTTCCGGTAGTCTAGCTGCAAGAGAAATGCCTTAAATTGCCGTTTGAAGCTTCAACTTTGGGTTCCCAGTTCACGACATTTGGGTATCGTAAAAAAAAGTCGATTAAGATTTGTCATTTTTGGTAGTCATTTTATTCGCCTATTAGATGCACAATGAGTTGGAGAATCTGATAAACCCCACTTCCGGTAGTCTAGCTGCAAGAGAAATGCCTTAAATTGCCGTTTGAAGCTTCAACTTTGGGTTCCCAGTTCACGCTATTTGGGTACCGTCAAAAAAAGTCGATTAAGATTTGTCATTTTTGGTAGTCATTTTATTCGCCTATTAGATGCACAATGAGTTGGAGAATCTGATAAACCCCACTTCCGGTAGTCTAGCTGCAAGAGAAATGCCTTAAATTGCCGTTTGAAGCTTCAACTTTGGGTTCCCAGTTCACGTTATTTGGGTATCGTCAAAAAAAGTCGATTAAGATTTGTCATTTTTGGTAGTCATTTTATTCGCCTATTAGATGCACAATGAGTTGGAGAATCTGATAAACCCCACTTCCGGTAGTCTAGCTTCAAGAGAAATGCCTTAAATTGCCGTTTGAAGCTTCAACTTTGGGTTCCCAGTTCACGCTATTTGGGTACCGTCAAAAAAAGTCGATTAAGATTTGTCATTTTTGGTAGTCATTTTATTCGCCTATTAGATGCACAATGAGTTGGAGAATCTGATAAACCCCACTTCCGGTAGTCTAGCTGCAAGAGAAATGCCTTAAATTGCCGTTTGAAGCTTCAACTTTGGGTTCCCAGTTCACGCTATTTGGGTACCGTCAAAAAAAGTCGATTAAGATTTGTCATTTTTGGTAGTCATTTTATTCGCCTATTAGATGCACAATGAGTTGGAGAATCTGATAAACCCCACTTCCGGTAGCCTAGCTGCAAGGGAAATGCCTTAAATTGCCGTTTGAAGCTTCAACTTTGGGTTCCCAGTTCACGTTATTTGGGTATCGTCAAAAAAAGTCGATTAAGATTTGTCATTTTTGGTAGTCATTTTATTCGCCTATTAGATGCACAATGAGTTGGAGAATCTGATAAACCCCACTTCCGGTAGTCTAGCTGCAAGAGAAATGCCTTAAATTGCCGTTTGAAGCTTCAACTTTGGGTTCCCAGTTCACGTTATTTGGGTATCGTCAAAAAAAGTCGATTAAGATTTGTCATTTTTGGTAGTCATTTTATTCGCCTATTAGATGCACAATGAGTTGGAGAATCTGATAAACCCCACTTCCGGTAGTCTAGCTGCAAGAGAAATGCCTTAAATTGCCGTTTGAAGCTTCAACTTTGGGTTCCCAGTTCACGCTATTTGGGTACCGTCAAAAAAAGTCGATTAAGATTTGTCATTTTTGGTAGTCATTTTATTCGCCTATTAGATGCACAATGAGTTGGAGAATCTGATAAACCCCACTTCCGGTAGTCTAGCTGCAAGAGAAATGCCTTAAATTGCCGTTTGAAGCTTCAACTTTGGGTTCCCAGTTCACGCTATTTGGGTACCGTCAAAAAAAGTCGATTAAGATTTGTCATTTTTGGTAGTCATTTTATTCGCCTATTAGATGCACAATGAGTTGGAGAATCTGATAAACCCCACTTCCGGTAGTCTAGCTGCAAGAGAAATGCCTTAAATTGCCGTTTGAAGCTTCAACTTTGGGTTCCCAGTTCACGCTATTTGGGTACCGTCAAAAAAAGTCGATTAAGATTTGTCATTTTTGGTAGTCATTTTATTCGCCTATTAGATGCACAATGAGTTGGAGAATCTGATAAACCCCACTTCCGGTAGTCTAGCTGCAAGAGAAATGCCTTAAATTGCCGTTTGAAGCTTCAACTTTGGGTTCCCAGTTCACGACATTTGGGTATCGTAAAAAAAAGTCGATTAAGATTTGTCATTTTTGGTAGTCATTTTATTCGCCTATTAGATGCACAATGAGTTGGAGAATCTGATAAACCCCACTTCCGGTAGCCTAGCTGCAAGGGAAATGCCTTAAATTGCCGTTTGAAGCTTCAACTTTGGGTTCCCAGTTCACGCTATTTGGGTACCGTCAAAAAAAGTCGATTAAGATTTGTCATTTTTGGTAGTCATTTTATTCGCCTATTAGATGCACAATGAGTTGGAGAATCTGATAAACCCCACTTCCGGTAGTCTAGCTGCAAGGGAAATGCCTTAAATTGCCGTTTGAAGCTTCAACTTTGGGTTCCCAGTTCACGTTATTTGGGTATCGTCAAAAAAAGTCGATTAAGATTTGTCATTTTTGGTAGTCATTTTATTCGCCTATTAGATGCACAATGAGTTGGAGAATCTGATAAACCCCACTTCCGGTAGTCTAGCTGCAAGGGAAATGCCTTAAATTGCCGTTTGAAGCTTCAACTTTGGGTTCCCAGTTCACGCTATTTGGGTACCGTCAAAAAAAGTCGATTAAGATTTGTCATTTTTGGTAGTCATTTTATTCGCCTATTAGATGCACAATGAGTTGGAGAATCTGATAAACCCCACTTCCGGTAGTCTAGCTGCAAGAGAAATGCCTTAAATTGCCGTTTGAAGCTTCAACTTTGGGTTCCCAGTTCACGACATTTGGGTATCGTCAAAAAAAGTCGATTAAGATTTGTCATTTTTGGTAGTCATTTTATTCGCCTATTAGATGCACAATGAGTTGGAGAATCTGATAAACCCCACTTCCGGTAGCCTAGCTGCAAGGGAAATGCCTTAAATTGCCGTTTGAAGCTTCAACTTTGGGTTCCCAGTTCACGCTATTTGGGTACCGTCAAAAAAAGTCGATTAAGATTTGTCATTTTTGGTAGTCATTTTATTCGCCTATTAGATGCACAATGAGTTGGAGAATCTGATAAACCCCACTTCCGGTAGTCTAGCTGCAAGGGAAATGCCTTAAATTGCCGTTTGAAGCTTCAACTTTGGGTTCCCAGTTCACGTTATTTGGGTATCGTCAAAAAAAGTCGATTAAGATTTGTCATTTTTGGTAGTCATTTTATTCGCCTATTAGATGCACAATGAGTTGGAGAATCTGATAAACCCCACTTCCGGTAGTCTAGCTGCAAGGGAAATGCCTTAAATTGCCGTTTGAAGCTTCAACTTTGGGTTCCCAGTTCACGCTATTTGGGTACCGTCAAAAAAAGTCGATTAAGATTTGTCATTTTTGGTAGTCATTTTATTCGCCTATTAGATGCACAATGAGTTGGAGAATCTGATAAACCCCACTTCCGGTAGTCTAGCTGCAAGAGAAATGCCTTAAATTGCCGTTTGAAGCTTCAACTTTGGGTTCCCAGTTCACGACATTTGGGTATCGTAAAAAAAAGTCGATTAAGATTTGTCATTTTTGGTAGTGATTTTATTAGCCTATTCGATGCACAATGAGTTGGAGAATCTGATAAACCCCACTTCCGGTAGTCTAGCTGCAAGAGAAATGCCTTAAATTGCCGTTTGAAGCTTCAACTTTGGGTTCCCAGTTCACGCTATTTGGGTACCGTCAAAAAAAGTCGATTAAGATTTGTCATTTTTGGTAGTCATTTTATTCGCCTATTAGATGCACAATGAGTTGGAGAATCTGATAAACCCCACTTCCGGTAGTCTAGCTGCAAGAGAAATGCCTTAAATTGCCGTTTGAAGCTTCAACTTTGGGTTCCCAGTTCACGCTATTTGGGTACCGTCAAAAAAAGTCGATTAAGATTTGTCATTTTTGGTAGTCATTTTATTCGCCTATTAGATGCACAATGAGTTGGAGAATCTGATAAACCCCACTTCCGGTAGTCTAGCTGCAAGAGAAATGCCTTAAATTGCCGTTTGAAGCTTCAACTTTGGGTTCCCAGTTCACGCTATTTGGGTACCGTCAAAAAAAGTCGATTAAGATTTGTCATTTTTGGTAGTCATTTTATTCGCCTATTAGATGCACAATGAGTTGGAGAATCTGATAAACCCCACTTCCGGTAGTCTAGCTGCAAGGGAAATGCCTTAAATTGCCGTTTGAAGCTTCAACTTTGGGTTCCCAGTTCACGTTATTTGGGTATCGTCAAAAAAAGTCGATTAAGATTTGTCATTTTTGGTAGTCATTTTATTCGCCTATTAGATGCACAATGAGTTGGAGAATCTGATAAACCCCACTTCCGGTAGTCTAGCTGCAAGAGAAATGCCTTAAATTGCCGTTTGAAGCTTCAACTTTGGGTTCCCAGTTCACGCTATTTGGGTACCGTCAAAAAAAGTCGATTAAGATTTGTCATTTTTGGTAGTCATTTTATTCGCCTATTAGATGCACAATGAGTTGGAGAATCTGATAAACCCCACTTCCGGTAGTCTAGCTTCAAGGGAAATGCCTTAAATTGCCGTTTGAAGCTTCAACTTTGGGTTCCCAGTTCACGTTATTTGGGTATCGTCAAAAAAAGTCGATTAAGATTTGTCTTTTTTGGTAGTCATTTTATTCGCCTATTAGATGCACAATGAGTTGGAGAATGTGATAAACCCCACTTCCGGTAGTCTAGCTGCAAGGGAAATGCCTTAAATTGCCGTTTGAACCTTCAACTTTGGGTTCCCAGTTCACGCTATTTGGGTACCGTCAAAAAAAGTCGATTAAGATTTGTCATTTTTGGTAGTCATTTTATTCGCCTATTAGATGCACAATGAGTTGGAGAATCTGATAAACCCCACTTCCGGTAGTCTAGCTGCAAGAGAAATGCCTTAAATTGCCGTTTGAAGCTTCAACTTTGGGTTCCCAGTTCACGTTATTTGGGTATCGTCAAAAAAAGTCGATTAAGATTTGTCATTTTTGGTAGTCATTTTATTCGCCTATTAGATGCACAATGAGTTGGAGAATCTGATAAACCCCACTTCCGGTAGTCTAGCTGCAAGAGAAATGCCTTAAATTGCCGTTTGAAGCTTCAACTTTGGGTTCCCAGTTCACGCTATTTGGGTACCGTCAAAAAAAGTCGATTAAGATTTGTCATTTTTGGTAGTCATTTTATTCGCCTATTAGATGCACAATGAGTTGGAGAATCTGATAAACCCCACTTCCGGTAGTCTAGCTGCAAGAGAAATGCCTTAAATTGCCGTTTGAAGCTTCAACTTTGGTTTCCCAGTTCACGCTATTTGGGTACCGTCAAAAAAAGTCGATTAAGATTTGTCATTTTTGGTAGTCATTTTATTCGCCTATTAGATGCACAATGAGTTGGAGAATCTGATAAACCCCACTTCCGGTAGTCTAGCTGCAAGAGAAATGCCTTAAATTGCCGTTTGAAGCTTCAACTTTGGGTTCCCAGTTCACGCTATTTGGGTACCGTCAAAAAAAGTCGATTAAGATTTGTCATTTTTGGTAGTCATTTTATTCGCCTATTAGATGCACAATGAGTTGGAGAATCTGATAAACCCCACTTCCGGTAGTCTAGCTGCAAGAGAAATGCCTTAAATTGCCGTTTGAAGCTTCAACTTTGGGTTCCCAGTTCACGCTATTTGGGTACCGTCAAAAAAAGTCGATTAAGATTTGTCATTTTTGGTAGTCATTTTATTCGCCTATTAGATGCACAATGAGTTGGAGAATCTGATAAACCCCACTTCCGGTAGTCTAGCTGCAAGAGAAATGCCTTAAATTGCCGTTTGAAGCTTCAACTTTGGGTTCCCAGTTCACGCTATTTGGGTACCGTCAAAAAAAGTCGATTAAGATTTGTCATTTTTGGTAGTCATTTTATTCGCCTATTAGATGCACAATGAGTTGGAGAATCTGATAAACCCCACTTCCGGTAGTCTAGCTGCAAGAGAAATGCCTTAAATTGCCGTTTGAAGCTTCAACTTTGGGTTCCCAGTTCACGCTATTTGGGTACCGTCAAAAAAAGTCGATTAAGATTTGTCATTTTTGGTAGTCATTTTATTCGCCTATTAGATGCACAATGAGTTGGAGAATCTGATAAACCCCACTTCCGGTAGTCTAGCTGCAAGAGAAATGCCTTAAATTGCCGTTTGAAGCTTCAACTTTGGGTTCCCAGTTCACGCTATTTGGGTACCGTCAAAAAAAGTCGATTAAGATTTGTCATTTTTGGTAGTCATTTTATTCGCCTATTAGATGCACAATGAGTTGGAGAATCTGATAAACCCCACTTCCGGTAGTCTAGCTGCAAGAGAAATGCCTTAAATTGCCGTTTGAAGCTTCAACTTTGGGTTCCCAGTTCACGCTATTTGGGTACCGTCAAAAAAAGTCGATTAAGATTTGTCATTTTTGGTAGTCATTTTATTCGCCTATTAGATGCACAATGAGTTGGAGAATCTGATAAACCCCACTTCCGGTAGTCTAGCTGCAAGAGAAATGCCTTAAATTGCCGTTTGAAGCTTCAACTTTGGGTTCCCAGTTCACGCTATTTGGGTACCGTCAAAAAAAGTCGATTAAGATTTGTCATTTTTGGTAGTCATTTTATTCGCCTATTAGATGCACAATGAGTTGGAGAATCTGATAAACCCCACTTCCGGTAGTCTAGCTGCAAGAGAAATGCCTTAAATTGCCGTTTGAAGCTTCAACTTTGGGTTCCCAGTTCACGACATTTGGGTACCGTCAAAAAAAGTCGATTAAGATTTGTCATTTTTGGTAGTCATTTTATTCGCCTATTAGATGCACAATGAGTTGGAGAATCTGATAAACCCCACTTCCGGTAGTCTAGCTGCAAGAGAAATGCCTTAAATTGCCGTTTGAAGCTTCAACTTTGGTTTCCCAGTTCACGTTATTTGGGTATCGTCAAAAAAAGTCGATTAAGATTTGTCATTTTTGGTAGTCATTTTATTCGCCTATTAGATGCACAATGAGTTGGAGAATCTGATAAACCCCACTTCCGGTAGTCTAGCTGCAAGAGAAATGCCTTAAATTGCCGTTTGAAGCTTCAACTTTGGGTTCCCAGTTCACGCTATTTGGGTACCGTCAAAAAAAGTCGATTAAGATTTGTCATTTTTGGTAGTCATTTTATTCGCCTATTAGATGCACAATGAGTTGGAGAATCTGATAAACCCCACTTCCGGTAGTCTAGCTGCAAGAGAAATGCCTTAAATTGCCGTTTGAAGCTTCAACTTTGGGTTCCCAGTTCACGCTATTTGGGTACCGTCAAAAAAAGTCGATTAAGATTTGTCATTTTTGGTAGTCATTTTATTCGCCTATTAGATGCACAATGAGTTGGAGAATCTGATAAACCCCACTTCCGGTAGTCTAGCTGCAAGAGAAATGCCTTAAATTGCCGTTTGAAGCTTCAACTTTGGGTTCCCAGTTCACGCTATTTGGGTACCGTCAAAAAAAGTCGATTAAGATTTGTCATTTTTGGTAGTCATTTTATTCGCCTATTAGATGCACAATGAGTTGGAGAATCTGATAAACCCCACTTCCGGTAGTCTAGCTGCAAGAGAAATGCCTTAAATTGCCGTTTGAAGCTTCAACTTTGGGTTCCCAGTTCACGCTATTTGGGTACCGTCAAAAAAAGTCGATTAAGATTTGTCATTTTTGGTAGTCATTTTATTCGCCTATTAGATGCACAATGAGTTGGAGAATCTGATAAACCCCACTTCCGGTAGTCTAGCTGCAAGGGAAATGCCTTAAATTGCCGTTTGAAGCTTCAACTTTGGGTTCCCAGTTCACGTTATTTGGGTATCGTCAAAAAAAGTCGATTAAGATTTGTCATTTTTGGTAGTCATTTTATTCGCCTATTAGATGCACAATGAGTTGGAGAATCTGATAAACCCCACTTCCGGTAGTCTAGCTGCAAGGGAAATGCCTTAAATTGCCGTTTGAAGCTTCAACTTTGGGTTCCCAGTTCACGCTATTTGGGTACCGTCAAAAAAAGTCGATTAAGATTTGTCATTTTTGGTAGTCATTTTATTCGCCTATTAGATGCACAATGAGTTGGAGAATCTGATAAACCCCACTTCCGGTAGTCTAGCTGCAAGAGAAATGCCTTAAATTGCCGTTTGAAGCTTCAACTTTGGGTTCCCAGTTCACGCTATTTGGGTACCGTCAAAAAAAGTCGATTAAGATTTGTCATTTTTGGTAGTCATTTTATTCGCCTATTAGATGCACAATGAGTTGGAGAATCTGATAAACCCCACTTCCGGTAGTCTAGCTGCAAGAGAAATGCCTTAAATTGCCGTTTGAAGCTTCAACTTTGGGTTCCCAGTTCACGCTATTTGGGTACCGTCAAAAAAAGTCGATTAAGATTTGTCATTTTTGGTAGTCATTTTATTCGCCTATTAGATGCACAAAGAGTTGGAGAATCTGATAAACCCCACTTCCGGTAGTCTAGCTGCAAGAGAAATGCCTTAAATTGCCGTTTGAAGCTTCAACTTTGGGTTCCCAGTTCACGCTATTTGGGTACCGTCAAAAAAAGTCGATTAAGATTTGTCATTTTTGGTAGTCATTTTATTCGCCTATTAGATGCACAATGAGTTGGAGAATCTGATAAACCCCACTTCCGGTAGTCTAGCTGCAAGGGAAATGCCTTAAATTGCCGTTTGAAGCTTCAACTTTGGTTTCCCAGTTCACGCTATTTGGGTACCGTCAAAAAAAGTCGATTAAGATTTGTCATTTTTGGTAGTCATTTTATTCGCCTATTAGATGCACAATGAGTTGGAGAATCTGATAAACCCCACTTCCGGTAGTCTAGCTGCAAGAGAAATGCCTTAAATTGCCGTTTGAAGCTTCAACTTTGGGTTCCCAGTTCACGACATTTGGGTATCGTAAAAAAAAGTCGATTAAGATTTGTCATTTTTGGTAGTCATTTTATTCGCCTATTAGATGCACAATGAGTTGGAGAATCTGATAAACCCCACTTCCGGTAGCCTAGCTGCAAGGGAAATGCCTTAAATTGCCGTTTGAAGCTTCAACTTTGGGTTCCCAGTTCACGTTATTTGGGTATCGTAAAAAAAAGTCGATTAAGATTTGTCATTTTTGGTAGTCATTTTATTCGCCTATTAGATGCACAATGAGTTGGAGAATCTGATAAACCCCACTTCCGGTAGTCTAGCTGCAAGAGAAATGCCTTAAATTGCCGTTTGAAGCTTCAACTTTGGGTTCCCAGTTCACGTTATTTGGGTATCGTCAAAAAAAGTCGATTAAGATTTGTCATTTTTGGTAGTCATTTTATTCGCCTATTAGATGCACAATGAGTTGGAGAATCTGATAAACCCCACTTCCGGTAGTCTAGCTGCAAGAGAAATGCCTTAAATTGCCGTTTGAAGCTTCAACTTTGGGTTCCCAGTTCACGCTATTTGGGTACCGTCAAAAAAAGTCGATTAAGATTTGTCATTTTTGGTAGTCATTTTATTCGCCTATTAGATGCACAATGAGTTGGAGAATCTGATAAACCCCACTTCCGGTAGTCTAGCTGCAAGAGAAATGCCTTAAATTGCCGTTTGAAGCTTCAACTTTGGGTTCCCAGTTCACGCTATTTGGGTACCGTCAAAAAAAGTCGATTAAGATTTGTCATTTTTGGTAGTCATTTTATTCGCCTATTAGATGCACAATGAGTTGGAGAATCTGATAAACCCCACTTCCGGTAGTCTAGCTGCAAGGGAAATGCCTTAAATTGCCGTTTGAAGCTTCAACTTTGGTTTCCCAGTTCACGCTATTTGGGTACCGTCAAAAAAAGTCGATTAAGGTTTGTCATTTTTGGTAGTCATTTTATTCGCCTATTAGATGCACAATGAGTTGGAGAATCTGATAAACCCCACTTCCGGTAGTCTAGCTGCAAGAGAAATGCCTTAAATTGCCGTTTGAAGCTTCAACTTTGGGTTCCCAGTTCACGACATTTGGGTATCGTAAAAAAAAGTCGATTAAGATTTGTCATTTTTGGTAGTCATTTTATTCGCCTATTAGATGCACAATGAGTTGGAGAATCTGATAAACCCCACTTCCGGTAGCCTAGCTGCAAGGGAAATGCCTTAAATTGCCGTTTGAAGCTTCAACTTTGGGTTCCCAGTTCACGTTATTTGGGTATCGTAAAAAAAAGTCGATTAAGATTTGTCATTTTTGGTAGTCATTTTATTCGCCTATTAGATGCACAATGAGTTGGAGAATCTGATAAACCCCACTTCCGGTAGTCTAGCTGCAAGAGAAATGCCTTAAATTGCCGTTTGAAGCTTCAACTTTGGGTTCCCAGTTCACGTTATTTGGGTATCGTCAAAAAAAGTCGATTAAGATTTGTCATTTTTGGTAGTCATTTTATTCGCCTATTAGATGCACAATGAGTTGGAGAATCTGATAAACCCCACTTCCGGTAGTCTAGCTGCAAGAGAAATGCCTTAAATTGCCGTTTGAAGCTTCAACTTTGGGTTCCCAGTTCACGCTATTTGGGTACCGTCAAAAAAAGTCGATTAAGATTTGTCATTTTTGGTAGTCATTTTATTCGCCTATTAGATGCACAATGAGTTGGAGAATCTGATAAACCCCACTTCCGGTAGTCTAGCTGCAAGAGAAATGCCTTAAATTGCCGTTTGAAGCTTCAACTTTGGGTTCCCAGTTCACGCTATTTGGGTACCGTCAAAAAAAGTCGATTAAGATTTGTCATTTTTGGTAGTCATTTTATTCGCCTATTAGATGCACAATGAGTTGGAGAATCTGATAAACCCCACTTCCGGTAGTCTAGCTGCAAGAGAAATGCCTTAAATTGCCGTTTGAAGCTTCAACTTTGGGTTCCCAGTTCACGCTATTTGGGTACCGTCAAAAAAAGTCGATTAAGATTTGTCATTTTTGGTAGTCATTTTATTCGCCTATTAGATGCACAATGAGTTGGAGAATCTGATAAACCCCACTTCCGGTAGTCTAGCTGCAAGAGAAATGCCTTAAATTGCCGTTTGAAGCTTCAACTTTGGGTTCCCAGTTCACGCTATTTGGGTACCGTCAAAAAAAGTCGATTAAGATTTGTCATTTTTGGTAGTCATTTTATTCGCCTATTAGATGCACAATGAGTTGGAGAATCTGATAAACCCCACTTCCGGTAGTCTAGCTGCAAGGGAAATGCCTTAAATTGCCGTTTGAAGCTTCAACTTTGGTTTCCCAGTTCACGCTATTTGGGTACCGTCAAAAAAAGTCGATTAAGATTTGTCATTTTTGGTAGTCATTTTATTCGCCTATTAGATGCACAATGAGTTGGAGAATCTGATAAACCCCACTTCCGGTAGTCTAGCTGCAAGAGAAATGCCTTAAATTGCCGTTTGAAGCTTCAACTTTGGGTTCCCATTTCACGCTTTATTATTTGGTTATCGTAAAAAAAAGTCGATTAAGATTTGTCATTTTTGGTAGTCATTTTATTCGCCTATTAGATGCACAATGAGTTGGAGAATCTGATAAACCCCACTTCCGGTAGCCTAGCTGCAAGGGAAATGCCTTAAATTGCCGTTTGAAGCTTCAACTTTGGGTTCCCAGTTCACGTTATTTGGGTATCGTAAAAAAAAAAGTCGATTAAGATTTGTCATTTTTGGTAGTCATTTTATTCGCCTATTAGATGCACAATGAGTTGGAGAATCTGATAAACCCCACTTCCGGTAGTCTAGCTGCAAGAGAAATGCCTTAAATTGCCGTTTGAAGCTTCAACTTTGGGTTCCCAGTTCACGTTATTTGGGTATCGTCAAAAAAAGTCGATTAAGATTTGTCATTTTTGGTAGTCATTTTATTCGCCTATTAGATGCACAATGAGTTGGAGAATCTGATAAACCCCACTTCCGGTAGTCTAGCTGCAAGAGAAATGCCTTAAATTGCCGTTTGAAGCTTCAACTTTGGGTTCCCAGTTCACGCTATTTGGGTACCGTCAAAAAAAGTCGATTAAGATTTGTCATTTTTGGTAGTCATTTTATTCGCCTATTAGATGCACAATGAGTTGGAGAATCTGATAAACCCCACTTCCGGTAGTCTAGCTGCAAGAGAAATGCCTTAAATTGCCGTTTGAAGCTTCAACTTTGGGTTCCCAGTTCACGCTATTTGGGTACCGTCAAAAAAAGTCGATTAAGATTTGTCATTTTTGGTAGTCATTTTATTCGCCTATTAGATGCACAATGAGTTGGAGAATCTGATAAACCCCACTTCCGGTAGTCTAGCTGCAAGAGAAATGCCTTAAATTGCCGTTTGAAGCTTCAACTTTGGGTTCCCAGTTCACGCTATTTGGGTACCGTCAAAAAAAGTCGATTAAGATTTGTCATTTTTGGTAGTCATTTTATTCGCCTATTAGATGCACAATGAGTTGGAGAATCTGATAAACCCCACTTCCGGTAGTCTAGCTGCAAGAGAAATGCCTTAAATTGCCGTTTGAAGCTTCAACTTTGGGTTCCCAGTTCACGCTATTTGGGTACCGTCAAAAAAAGTCGATTAAGATTTGTCATTTTTGGTAGTCATTTTATTCGCCTATTAGATGCACAATGAGTTGGAGAATCTGATAAACCCCACTTCCGGTAGTCTAGCTGCAAGAGAAATGCCTTAAATTGCCGTTTGAAGCTTCAACTTTGGGTTCCCAGTTCACGCTATTTGGGTACCGTCAAAAAAAGTCGATTAAGATTTGTCATTTTTGGTAGTCATTTTATTCGCCTATTAGATGCACAATGAGTTGGAGAATCTGATAAACCCCACTTCCGGTAGTCTAGCTGCAAGAGAAATGCCTTAAATTGCCGTTTGAAGCTTCAACTTTGGGTTCCCAGTTCACGCTATTTGGGTACCGTCAAAAAAAGTCGATTAAGATTTGTCATTTTTGGTAGTCATTTTATTCGCCTATTAGATGCACAATGAGTTGGAGAATCTGATAAACCCCACTTCCGGTAGTCTAGCTGCAAGAGAAATGCCTTAAATTGCCGTTTGAAGCTTCAACTTTGGGTTCCCAGTTCACGCTATTTGGGTACCGTCAAAAAAAGTCGATTAAGATTTGTCATTTTTGGTAGTCATTTTATTCGCCTATTAGATGCACAATGAGTTGGAGAATCTGATAAACCCCACTTCCGGTAGTCTAGCTGCAAGGGAAATGCCTTAAATTGCCGTTTGAAGCTTCAACTTTGGGTTCCCAGTACACGTTATTTGGGTATCGTCAAAAAAAGTCGATTAAGATTTGTCATTTTTGGTAGTCATTTTATTCGCCTATTAGATGCACAATGAGTTGGAGAATCTGATAAACCCCACTTCCGGTAGTCTAGCTGCAAGGGAAATGCCTTAAATTGCCGTTTGAAGCTTCAACTTTGGGTTCCCAGTTCACGCTATTTGGGTACCGTCAAAAAAAGTCGATTAAGATTTGTCATTTTTGGTAGTCATTTTATTCGCCTATTAGATGCACAATGAGTTGGAGAATCTGATAAACCCCACTTCCGGTAGTCTAGCTGCAAGAGAAATGCCTTAAATTGCCGTTTGAAGCTTCAACTTTGGGTTCCCAGTTCACGACATTTGGGTATCGTAAAAAAAAGTCGATTAAGATTTGTCATTTTTGGTAGTCATTTTATTCGCCTATTAGATGCACAATGAGTTGGAGAATCTGATAAACCCCACTTCCGGTAGCCTAGCTGCAAGGGAAATGCCTTAAATTGCCGTTTGAAGCTTCAACTTTGGGTTCCCAGTTCACGTTATTTGGGTATCGTAAAAAAAAGTCGATTAAGATTTGTCATTTTTGGTAGTCATTTTATTCGCCTATTAGATGCACAATGAGTTGGAGAATCTGATAAACCCCACTTCCGGTAGTCTAGCTGCAAGAGAAATGCCTTAAATTGCCGTTTGAAGCTTCAACTTTGGGTTCCCAGTTCACGTTATTTGGGTATCGTCAAAAAAAGTCGATTAAGATTTGTCATTTTTGGTAGTCATTTTATTCGCCTATTAGATGCACAATGAGTTGGAGAATCTGATAAACCCCACTTCCGGTAGTCTAGCTGCAAGAGAAATGCCTTAAATTGCCGTTTGAAGCTTCAACTTTGGGTTCCCAGTTCACGCTATTTGGGTACCGTCAAAAAAAGTCGATTAAGATTTGTCATTTTTGGTAGTCATTTTATTCGCCTATTAGATGCACAATGAGTTGGAGAATCTGATAAACCCCACTTCCGGTAGTCTAGCTGCAAGAGAAATGCCTTAAATTGCCGTTTGAAGCTTCAACTTTGGGTTCCCAGTTCACGCTATTTGGGTACCGTCAAAAAAAGTCGATTAAGATTTGTCATTTTTGGTAGTCATTTTATTCGCCTATTAGATGCACAATGAGTTGGAGAATCTGATAAACCCCACTTCCGGTAGTCTAGCTGCAAGAGAAATGCCTTAAATTGCCGTTTGAAGCTTCAACTTTGGGTTCCCAGTTCACGCTATTTGGGTACCGTCAAAAAAAGTCGATTAAGATTTGTCATTTTTGGTAGTCATTTTATTCGCCTATTAGATGCACAATGAGTTGGAGAATCTGATAAACCCCACTTCCGGTAGTCTAGCTGCAAGAGAAATGTCTTAAATTGCCGTTTGAAGCTTCAACTTTGGGTTCCCAGTTCACGCTATTTGGGTACCGTCAAAAAAAGTCGATTAAGATTTGTCATTTTTGGTAGTCATTTTATTCGCCTATTAGATGCACAATGAGTTGGAGAATCTGATAAACCCCACTTCCGGTAGTCTAGCTGCAAGAGAAATGCCTTAAATTGCCGTTTGAAGCTTCAACTTTGGGTTCCCAGTTCACGCTATTTGGGTACCGTCAAAAAAAGTCGATTAAGATTTGTCATTTTTGGTAGTCATTTTATTCGCCTATTAGATGCACAATGAGTTGGAGAATCTGATAAACCCCACTTCCGGTAGTCTAGCTGCAAGAGAAATGCCTTAAATTGCCGTTTGAAGCTTCAACTTTGGGTTCCCAGTTCACGCTATTTGGGTACCGTCAAAAAAAGTCGATTAAGATTTGTCATTTTTGGTAGTCATTTTATTCGCCTATTAGATGCACAATGAGTTGGAGAATCTGATAAACCCCACTTCCGGTAGTCTAGCTGCAAGAGAAATGCCTTAAATTGCCGTTTGAAGCTTCAACTTTGGGTTCCCAGTTCACGACATTTGGGTATCGTAAAAAAAAGTCGATTAAGATTTGTCATTTTTGGTAGTCATTTTATTCGCCTATTAGATGCACAATGAGTTGGAGAATCTGATAAACCCCACTTCCGGTAGCCTAGCTGCAAGGGAAATGCCTTAAATTGCCGTTTGAAGCTTCAACTTTGGGTTCCCAGTTCACGTTATTTGGGTATCGTAAAAAAAAGTCGATTAAGATTTGTCATTTTTGGTAGTCATTTTATTCGCCTATTAGATGCACAATGAGTTGGAGAATCTGATAAACCCCACTTCCGGTAGTCTAGCTGCAAGAGAAATGCCTTAAATTGCCGTTTGAAGCTTCAACTTTGGGTTCCCAGTTCACGTTATTTGGGTATCGTCAAAAAAAGTCGATTAAGATTTGTCATTTTTGGTAGTCATTTTATTCGCCTATTAGATGCACAATGAGTTGGAGAATCTGATAAACCCCACTTCCGGTAGTCTAGCTGCAAGAGAAATGCCTTAAATTGCCGTTTGAAGCTTCAACTTTGGGTTCCCAGTTCACGTTATTTGGCAAAAAAAGTCGATTAAGATTTGTCATTTTTGGTAGTCATTTTATTCGCCTATTAGATGCACAATGAGTTGGAGAATCTGATAAACCCCACTTCCGGTAGTCTAGCTGCAAGGGAAATGCCTTAAATTGCCGTTTGAAGCTTACACTTTGGGTTCCCAGTTCACGCTATTTGGGTACCGTCAAAAAAAGTCGATTAAGATTTGTCATTTTTGGTAGTCATTTTATTCGCCTATTAGATGCACAATGAGTTGGAGAATCTGATAAACCCCACTTCCGGTAGTCTAGCTGCAAGAGAAATGCCTTAAATTGCCGTTTGAAGCTTCAACTTTGGGTTCCCAGTTCACGACATTTGGGTATCGTAAAAAAAAGTCGATTAAGATTTGTCATTTTTGGTAGTCATTTTATTCGCCTATTAGATGCACAATGAGTTGGAGAATCTGATAAACCCCACTTCCGGTAGCCTAGCTGCAAGGGAAATGCCTTAAATTGCCGTTTGAAGCTTCAACTTTGGGTTCCCAGTTCACGTTATTTGGGTATCGTAAAAAAAAGTCGATTAAGATTTGTCATTTTTGGTAGTCATTTTATTCGCCTATTAGATGCACAATGAGTTGGAGAATCTGATAAACCCCACTTCCGGTAGTCTAGCTGCAAGAGAAATGCCTTAAATTGCCGTTTGAAGCTTCAACTTTGGGTTCCCAGTTCACGTTATTTGGGTATCGTCAAAAAAAGTCGATTAAGATTTGTCATTTTTGGTAGTCATTTTATTCGCCTATTAGATGCACAATGAGTTGGAGAATCTGATAAACCCCACTTCCGGTAGTCTAGCTGCAAGAGAAATGCCTTAAATTGCCGTTTGAAGCTTCAACTTTGGGTTCCCAGTTCACGCTATTTGGTTACCGTCAAAAAAAGTCGATTAAGATTTGTCATTTTTGGTAGTCATTTTATTCGCCTATTAGATGCACAATGAGTTGGAGAATCTGATAAACCCCACTTCCGGTAGTCTAGCTGCAAGAGAAATGCCTTAAATTGCCGTTTGAAGCTTCAACTTTGGGTTCCCAGTTCACGCTATTTGGGTACCGTCAAAAAAAGTCGATTAAGATTTGTCATTTTTGGTAGTCATTTTATTCGCCTATTAGATGCACAATGAGTTGGAGAATCTGATAAACCCCACTTCCGGTAGTCTAGCTGCAAGAGAAATGCCTTAAATTGCCGTTTGAAGCTTCAACTTTGGGTTCCCTGTTCACGCTATTTGGGTACCGTCAAAAAAAGTCGATTAAGATTTGTCATTTTTGGTAGTCATTTTATTCGCCTATTAGATGCACAATGAGTTGGAGAATCTGATAAACCCCACTTCCGGTAGTCTAGCTGCAAGAGAAATGCCTTAAATTGCCGTTTGAAGCTTCAACTTTGGGTTCCCAGCTCACGCTATTTGGGTACCGTCAAAAAAAGTCGATTAAGATTTGTCATTTTTGGTAGTCATTTTATTCGCCTATTAGATGCACAATGAGTTGGAGAATCTGATAAACCCCACTTCCGGTAGTCTAGCTGCAAGAGAAATGCCTTAAATTGCCGTTTGAAGCTTCAACTTTGGGTTCCCAGTTCACGTTATTTGGGTATCGTCAAAAAAAGTCGATTAAGATTTGTCATTTTTGGTAGTCATTTTATTCGCCTATTAGATGCACAATGAGTTGGAGAATCTGATAAACCCCACTTCCGGTAGTCTAGCTGCAAGAGAAATGCCTTAAATTGCCGTTTGAAGCTTCAACTTTGGGTTCCCAGTTCACGCTATTTGGGTACCGTCAAAAAAAGTCGATTAAGATTTGTCATTTTTGGTAGTCATTTTATTCGCCTATTAGATGCACAATGAGTTGGAGAATCTGATAAACCCCACTTCCGGTAGTCTAGCTGCAAGGGAAATGCCTTAAATTGCCGTTTGAAGCTTCAACTTTGGGTTCCCAGTTCACGCTATTTGGGTACCGTCAAAAAAAGTCGATTAAGATTTGTCATTTTTGGTAGTCATTTTATTCGCCTATTAGATGCACAATGAGTTGGAGAATCTGATAAACCCCACTTCCGGTAGTCTAGCTGCAAGAGAAATGCCTTAAATTGCCGTTTGAAGCTTCAACTTTGGGTTCCCAGTTCACGACATTTGGGTATCGTAAAAAAAAGTCGATTAAGATTTGTCATTTTTGGTAGTCATTTTATTCGCCTATTAGATGCACAATGAGTTGGAGAATCTGATAAACCCCACTTCCGGTAGCCTAGCTGCAAGGGAAATGTCTTAAATTGCCGTTTGAAGCTTCAACTTTGGGTTCCCAGTTCACGTTATTTGGGTATCGTAAAAAAAAGTCGATTAAGATTTGTCATTTTTGGTAGTCATTTTATTCGCCTATTAGATGCACAATGAGTTGGAGAATCTGATAAACCCCACTTCCGGTAGTCTAGCTGCAAGAGAAATGCCTTAAATTGCCGTTTGAAGCTTCAACTTTGGGGTCCCAGTTCACGTTATTTGGGTATCGTCAAAAAAAGTCGATTAAGATTTGTCATTTTTGGTAGTCATTTTATTCGCCTATTAGATGCACAATGAGTTGGAGAATCTGATAAACCCCACTTCCGGTAGTCTAGCTGCAAGAGAAATGCCTTAAATTGCCGTTTGAAGCTTCAACTTTGGGTTCCCAGTACACGCTATTTGGGTACCGTCAAAAAAAGTCGATTAAGATTTGTCATTTTTGGTAGTCATTTTATTCGCCTATTAGATGCACAATGAGTTGGAGAATCTGATAAACCCCACTTCCGGTAGTCTAGCTGCAAGAGAAATGCCTTAAATTGCCGTTTGAAGCTTCAACTTTGGGTTCCCAGTTCACGCTATTTGGGTACCGTCAAAAAAAGTCGATTAAGATTTGTCATTTTTGGTAGTCATTTTATTCGCCTATTAGATGCACAATGAGTTGGAGAATCTGATAAACCCCACTTCCGGTAGTCTAGCTGCAAGAGAAATGCCTTAAATTGCCGTTTGAAGCTTCAACTTTGGGTTCCCTGTTCACGCTATTTGGGTACCGTCAAAAAAAGTCGATTAAGATTTGTCATTTTTGGTAGTCATTTTATTCGCCTATTAGATGCACAATGAGTTGGAGAATCTGATAAACCCCACTTCCGGTAGTCTAGCTGCAAGAGAAATGCCTTAAATTGCCGTTTGAAGCTTCAACTTTGGGTTCCCAGTTCACGCTATTTGGGTACCGTCAAAAAAAGTCGATTAAGATTTGTCATTTTTGGTAGTCATTTTATTCGCCTATTAGATGCACAATGAGTTGGAGAATCTGATAAACCCCACTTCCGGTAGTCTAGCTGCAAGAGAAATGCCTTAAATTGCCGTTTGAAGCTTCAACTTTGGGTTCCCAGTTCACGCTATTTGGGTACCGTCAAAAAAAGTCGATTAAGATTTGTCATTTTTGGTAGTCATTTTATTCGCCTATTAGATGCACAATGAGTTGGAGAATCTGATAAACCCCACTTCCGGTAGTCTAGCTGCAAGAGAAATGCCTTAAATTGCCGTTTGAAGCTTCAACTTTGGGTTCCCAGTTCACGCTATTTGGGTACCGTCAAAAAAAGTCGATTAAGATTTGTCATTTTTGGTAGTCATTTTATTCGCCTATTAGATGCACAATGAGTTGGAGAATCTGATAAACCCCACTTCCGGTAGTCTAGCTGCAAGAGAAATGCCTTAAATTGCCGTTTGAAGCTTCAACTTTGGGTTCCCAGTTCACGCTATTTGGGTACCGTCAAAAAAAGTCGATTAAGATTTGTCATTTTTGGTAGTCATTTTATTCGCCTATTAGATGCACAATGAGTTGGAGAATCTGATAAACCCCACTTCCGGTAGTCTAGCTGCAAGAGAAATGCCTTAAATTGCCGTTTGAAGCTTCAACTTTGGGTTCCCAGTTCACGCTATTTGGGTACCGTCAAAAAAAGTCGATTAAGATTTGTCATTTTTGGTAGTCATTTTATTCGCCTATTAGATGCACAATGAGTTGGAGAATCTGATAAACCCCACTTCCGGTAGTCTAGCTGCAAGGGAAATGCCTTAAATTGCCGTTTGAAGCTTCAACTTTGGGTTCCCAGTTCACGCTATTTGGGTACCGTCAAAAAAAGTCGATTAAGATTTGTCATTTTTGGTTGTCATTTTATTCGCCTATTAGATGCACAATGAGTTGGAGAATCTGATAAACCCCACTTCCGGTAGTCTAGCTGCAAGAGAAATGCCTTAAATTGCCGTTTGAAGCTTCAACTTTGGGTTCCCAGTTCACGACATTTGGGTATCGTAAAAAAAAGTCGATTAAGATTTGTCATTTTTGGTAGTCATTTTATTCGCCTATTAGATGCACAATGAGTTGGAGAATCTGATAAACCCCACTTCCGGTAGCCTAGCTGCAAGGGAAATGCCTTAAATTGCCGTTTGAAGCTTCAACTTTGGGTTCCCAGTTCACGTTATTTGGGTATCGTAAAAAAAAGTCGATTAAGATTTGTCATTTTTGGTAGTCATTTTATTCGCCTATTAGATGCACAATGAGTTGGAGAATCTGATAAACCCCACTTCCGGTAGTCTAGCTGCAAGAGAAATGCCTTAAATTGCCGTTTGAAGCTTCAACTTTGGGTTCCCAGTTCACGTTATTTGGGTATCGTCAAAAAAAGTCGATTAAGATTTGTCATTTTTGGTAGTCATTTTATTCGCCTATTAGATGCACAATGAGTTGGAGAATCTGATAAACCCCACTTCCGGTAGTCTAGCTGCAAGAGAAATGCCTTAAATTGCCGTTTGAAGCTTCAACTTTGGGTTCCCAGTTCACGCTATTTGGGTACCGTCAAAAAAAGTCGATTAAGATTTGTCATTTTTGGTAGTCATTTTATTCGCCTATTAGATGCACAATGAGTTGGAGAATCTGATAAACCCCACTTCCGGTAGTCTAGCTGCAAGAGAAATGCCTTAAATTGCCGTTTGAAGCTTCAACTTTGGGTTCCCAGTTCACGCTATTTGGGTACCGTCAAAAAAAGTCGATTAAGATTTGTCATTTTTGGTAGTCATTTTATTCGCCTATTAGATGCACAATGAGTTGGAGAATCTGATAAACCCCACTTCCGGTAGTCTAGCTGCAAGGGAAATGCCTTAAATTGCCGTTTGAAGCTTCAACTTTGGGTTCCCAGTTCACGTTATTTGGGTATCGTCAAAAAAAGTCGATTAAGATTTGTCATTTTTGGTAGTCATTTTATTCGCCTATTAGATGCACAATGAGTTGGAGAATCTGATAAACCCCACTTCCGGTAGTCTAGCTGCAAGAGAAATGCCTTAAATTGCCGTTTGAAGCTTCAACTTTGGGTTCCCAGTTCACGTTATTTGGGTATCGTCAAAAAAAGTCGATTAAGATTTGTCATTTTTGGTAGTCATTTTATTCGCCTATTAGATGCACAATGAGTTGGAGAATCTGATAAACCCCACTTCCGGTAGTCTAGCTGCAAGAGAAATGCCTTAAATTGCCGTTTGAAGCTTCAACTTTGGGTTCCCAGTTCACGCTATTTGGGTACCGTCAAAAAAAGTCGATTAAGATTTGTCATTTTTGGTAGTCATTTTATTCGCCTATTAGATGCACAATGAGTTGGAGAATCTGATAAACCCCACTTCCGGTAGTCTAGCTGCAAGAGAAATGCCTTAAATTGCCGTTTGAAGCTTCAACTTTGGGTTCCCAGTTCACGCTATTTGGGTACCGTCAAAAAAAGTCGATTAAGATTTGTCATTTTTGGTAGTCATTTTATTCGCCTATTAGATGCACAATGAGTTGGAGAATCTGATAAACCCCACTTCCGGTAGTCTAGCTGCAAGAGAAATGCCTTAAATTGCCGTTTGAAGCTTCAACTTTGGGTTCCCAGTTCACGCTATTTGGGTACCGTCAAAAAAAGTCGATTAAGATTTGTCATTTTTGGTAGTCATTTTATTCGCCTATTAGATGCACAATGAGTTGGAGAATCTGATAAACCCCACTTCCGGTAGTCTAGCTGCAAGGGAAATTCCTTAAATTGCCGTTTGAAGCTTCAACTTTGGGTTCCCAGTTCACGTTATTTGGGTATCGTCAAAAAAAGTCGATTAAGATTTGTCATTTTTGGTAGTCATTTTATTCGCCTATTAGATGCACAATGAGTTGGAGAATCTGATAAACCCCACTTCCGGTAGTCTAGCTGCAAGAGAAATGCCTTAAATTGCCGTTTGAAGCTTCAACTTTGGGTTCCCAGTTCACGTTATTTGGGTATCGTCAAAAAAAGTCGATTAAGATTTGTCATTTTTGGTAGTCATTTTATTCGCCTATTAGATGCACAATGAGTTGGAGAATCTGATAAACCCCACTTCCGGTAGTCTAGCTGCAAGAGAAATGGCTTAAATTGCCGTTTGAAGCTTCAACTTTGGGTTCCCAGTTCACGCTATTTGGGTACCGTCAAAAAAAGTCGATTAAGATTTGTCATTTTTGGTAGTCATTTTATTCGCCTATTAGATGCACAATGAGTTGGAGAATCTGATAAACCCCACTTCCGGTAGTCTAGCTGCAAGAGAAATGCCTTAAATTGCCGTTTGAAGCTTCAACTTTGGGTTCCCAGTTCACGCTATTTGGGTACCGTCAAAAAAAGTCGATTAAGATTTGTCATTTTTGGTAGTCATTTTATTCGCCTATTAGATGCACAATGAGTTGGAGAATCTGATAAACCCCACTTCCGGTAGTCTAGCTGCAAGAGAAATGCCTTAAATTGCCGTTTGAAGCTTCAACTTTGGGTTCCCAATTCACGACATTTGGGTACCGTCAAAAAAAGTCGATTAAGATTTGTCATTTTTGGTAGTCATTTTATTCGCCTATTAGATGCACAATGAGTTGGAGAATCTGATAAAC